>ML103493.1:135017-247348 GCA_003697995.1 Taxidea taxus jeffersonii | reverse complement strand
AAAGAACTGGCATGATATATTCAGAGCACTAAATGAGAAAAACATGCAGCCAAGAATACTTTATCCAGCTAGGTTATCATTGAAAATAGAAGGAGAGATAAAAAGCTTCCAGGACAAACAAAAACTGAAAGAGTTTGTAAACACCAAACCGCTCTACAGGAAATATTGAAAGGGGTCCTCTAAGCAAAGAGAGACCCTAAAAGTATTATCAGAAAGGAACAGAGACAATATACAGTAACAATCACCTTAAAGGCAATACAATGGCACTAAATTCATATCTCTCAATAGTTACCCTGAACGTAAATGGGCTAAATGCCCCAATCAAAAGACACATGGTTTCAGAATGGATAAAAAAACAAAACCCAACCATATGCTTCCTACAAGAAACTCATTTTAGACCTGAAGACACCTCCAGATTGAAAGTGAGGGGGTGGAAAACAATTTACCATGCTAATGGACATCAGAAGAAAGCTGGGGTGGCAATCCTTATATCAGATCAATTAGATTTTCAGCCAAAGACTACAATAAGAGATGAGAAAGGACACTATAGCATACTCAAAGGGTCTGTCCAACAAGAAGATCTAACAATTTTAAATATCTATGCCCCTAACATGGGAGCAGCCAGCTATATAAATCAATTAATAACAAAATCAAAGAAACACATTGACAAGAATACAATAATAGTTGGAGACTTTAACACACCCCTCACTGAAATGACAGATCATCCAAGCAAAAGATCAACAAGGAAATAAAGGTCTTAAATGACACACTGGAGCAGATGGAAATCACAGATATATTCAGAACATTCCATCCCAAAGCAACAGAATACACATTCTTCTCTAGTGCCCATGGAACATTCTCCAGAATAGATCACATCCTGGGTCATAAATCAGATCTCAACCGGTATCAAAAGACTGGGATCATTCCCTGCATATTTTCAGACCACAATGCTCTGAAGCTAGAACTCAATCACAAGAGGAAATTTGGAAAGAGCACAAATACATGGAGACTGAACAGCATCCTTCTAAAGAATGAATAGGTCAACCAGGAAATTAAAGAAGAATTGAAAAAAAACATGGAAACAAATGATAATGAAAACACAATGGTCCAAAATCTGTGGGACACAGCAAAGGCAGTCCTGAGAGGAAAATATATAGTGATACAAGCCTATCTCAAGAAACAGGAAAGGTCTCAAACACACAACCTAACCGTACACCTAAAGGAGCTCGAGAAAGAACAACAAAGAAAGCCTAAACCCAGCAGGAGAAGAGAAATAATAAATATCAAAGCAGAAATCAATGAAATAGAAACCAAAAAAACAATAGAACAAATCAATGAAACTAGGAGCTGGTTCTTTGAAAGAAATAATAAGATTGATAAAGCCCTAGCCAGACTTATCCAAAAGAAAAGAGAAAAGACCCAAATAAATAAAATCATGAATGAAAGAGGAGAGATCACAACCAACACCAAAGAAATACAAACAATCATAAGAACATATTATGAGCAACTCTATGCCAACAAATTTGACAATCTGGAAGAAATGGATGCTTTCCTAGAGACATATAAACTGCCAAAACTGAACCAGGAAGAAATAGAAAACCTGAATAGGCCCATAACCAGTAAGGAGATTGAAACAGTCATCAAAAATCTCCAAACAAACAAAAGCCCAGGGCCAGATGGCTTCCCTGGGGAATTCTACCAAGCATTTAAAGAAGAATTAATTCCTATTCTTCTGAAACTGTTCCAAAAAATAGAAATGGAAGGAAAACTTCCAAACTCATTTTATGAGGCCAGCATCACCTTGATCCCCAAACCAGACAAGGATCCCATCAAAAGAGAGAATTACAGACCAATATCCTTGATGAACACAGATGCGAAAATTCTCACCAAAATACTAGCCAATAGGATCCAACAGTACATTAAAAGGATTATTCACCACGACCAAGTAGGATTAATTCCAGGGCAGCAGGGTTGGCTCAATATCCGCAAATCAATCAATGTGATACAATACATTAACAAAAGAAAGAACAAGAACCATATGATACTCTCAATAGATGCTGAAAAAGCATTTGACAAAGTGCAACATCCCTTCCTAATCAAAACTCTTCAAAGTGTAGGGATAGAAGGCACATACCTCAATATTATCAAAGCCATCTATGAAAAACCCACTGCAAGTATCATTCTCAATGGAGAAAAACTAAGATCTTTTCCGTTAAGGTCAGGAACACGGCAGGGATGTCCGCTATCACCACTGCTATTCAACATAGTACTAGAAGTCCTAGCCTCAGCAATCAGACAACAAAAAGAAATTAAAGGCATCCAAATCGGCAAAGAAGAAGTCAAACTATCGCTCTTTGCAGATAATATGATATTATATGTGGAAAACCCAAAAGGCTCCACTCCAAAACTGCTAGAGCTTGTACAGGAATTCAGTAAAGTGTCAGGATATAAAATCAATGCACAGAAATCAGTTGCATTTCTTTACACCAACAACAAGACAGAAGAAAGAGAAATTAAGGAGTCAATCCCATTTACAATTACACCCAAAACCATAAGATACCTAGGAATAAACCTAACCAAAGAGGCAAAGAATCTATACTCAGAGAACTATAAAGTACTCATGAAAGAAATTGAGGAAGACACAAAGAAATGGAAAAATGTTCCATGCTCATGGATTGGAAGAATAAATATTGTGAAAATGTCTATGCTACCTAAAGCTATCTACACATTTAATGCAATGCCTATCAAAATCCCATCCAATTTTTTCAAAGAAATGGAACAAATAATCCTAAAATTTATATGGAACCAGAAAAGACCTCGAATAGCCAAAGGAATATTGAAAAAGAAAGCCAAAGTTGGTGGCATCACAATTCCAGACTTCAAGCTCTATTACAAAGCTGTCATCATCAAGACAGTATGGTACTGGCACAAAAACAGACACATAGATCAATGGAACAGAATAAAGAGCCCAGAAATAGACCCTCAACTCTATGGTCAACTAATCTTTGACAAAGCAGGAAAGAATATCCAATGGAAAAAAGACAGCCTCTTCAACAAATGGTGTTGGGAAAATTGGACAGCCACATGCAGAAAAATGAAATTGGACCATTTCCTTATACCAAACATGAAAATAGACTCACAATGGATGAAGGACCTCAATGTGAGAAAGGAATCCATCAAAATCCTTGAGGAGAACACAGGCAGCAACCTCTTCGACCTCAGCCGCAGCAACTTCTTCCTAGGAACAACGCCAAAGGCAAAGGAAGCAAGGGAAAAAATGAACTATTGGGACTTCATCAAGATCAAAAGCTTTTGCACAGCAAAGGAAACAGTCAACAAAACCTAAAGACAACTGACAGAATGGGAGAAGATATTTGCAAACGACATATCAGATAAAGGGCTAGTATCCAAAATCTATAAAGAGCTTAGCAAACTCAACACCCAAAGAACAAATAATCCGATCAAGAAATGGGCAGAGGACATGAACAGACATTTCTGCAAAGAAGACATCCAGATGGCCAACAGACACATGAAAAAGTGCTCCACATCACTGGGCATCAGGGAAACACAAATCAAAACCACAATGAGATACCACCTCACACCAGTCAGAATGGCTAAAATGAACAAGTCAGGAAATGACAGATGCTGGCGAGGATGTGGAGAAAGGGGAACCCTCCTACACTGTTGGTGGGAATGCAAGCTGGTGCAACCACTCTGGAAAACAGCATGGAGGTTCCTCAAAAAATTGAAAATAGAGCTACCTTATGACCCAGCAATTGCACTACTGAGTATTTTCCCTAAAGATACAAACGTAGTGACCCAAAGGGGCACGTGTACCCGAATGTTTATAGCAGCAATGTCCACAATAGCCAAGTTATGGAAAGAACCTAGATGTCCATCAACAGATGAATGGATAAAGAAGAGGTGGTATATATATACAATGGAATACTATGCAGCCATCAAAAGAAATGAAATCTTACCATTTGCGACGACATGGATGGAACTAGAGCGTATTATGCTTAGCGAAATAAGTGAACCGGAGAAAGACAACTATCACATGATCTCCTTGATATGAGGAAGTGGAGATGCAACGGGGGTGGGGGTTAAGGTGGTAGGAAAAGAAAAAATGAAACAAGATGGGATCGGGAGGGAGACAAACCAAAAGAGACTCTTAATGTCATAAAACAAACTGAGGGGGTTGGGGTGAGAGGGGTTGGGAGAGGGTGGTGGGGTTACATTATATGTTTAAATTAAAATAAGCTTAAATAAAATTTAAAAAAAAAGAATTTCTTATATTAATTTTAGGTGCTAATAGAAAATTCATAAAGAGCTAACCATAAGCAGTATGTGATTTGGGGCTAGAAATTTAGATTTATTAGTTATAGTGCATGATAGCAGAAGACATATCTTGGGCTGGTCTTGGAGAACATGCAGACTACATGGAGAAAACAGATTAGAACCCAGGGTAGAAACTGAGAAATAGCTAAAAGTAGCCACACTTTATTAGTGGGTGAGGGATGAGAAGCCAGTTCATTCCATTGGGTTGCAAGAATCAAGACTGCAGGGCCTGTACATCAGTGCCCTTCTAATGGCATAGGGTTCAATTTACCAATAGGCATGGTCCCTTTATGCAAGCAGTGCAAGTTGAAATGTGAGAACATAAGGAAGAAAGCAGCAATCTGGGTACAGACTGAGTATAGCAAGTGGACAATCTATCAGTGAAGTCTAACCCTGGTTGGCTTTTTCAATGTTGAAAAAGACTTCTTTGATTATATATTTCAAATCAGCCTTGAGGGTTAAGCAGCATCTAGAAACTTGAGAACAATGCTGGAGTTGATGCAAGAGTTGTGTTGACAGGATGAATGAAGTAGAAGATCTTTGGCAGGAGGAAACTGGATTTCTGGTAGAATGGGAAAAGAAGGGTATGAAAGCATGTGGGAGTTTATATCCCAGGGCATGCTTCTCAAAAATGATGGTTAATAGGATAATTATCACCTATGGATTGTCTTAAGATGACACATATCCTACTCTTGAAATATGCCCCAAACACTAAATTTTATATTCATTATAGGCAGTCATTTAAAAAACTATGAGGAAAACACTTTTAAAAGGTAGGATACTCCACACAGAGATTAGAGAGAAAGAGAGACAGTAAATATTTTATTTTTTAAGATTTTATTTATGCATTTATTTACTTATTTAATTATTTATGTATTTATAGAGAAAGGCATGCATGAGGGAGCAGGGGGAGGGGCAGTGGGAGAGGGAAAAAGAATCTCTAGCAGACTCCAGCCAGAGCGCTTAGCCCAATGCAGGGCTTGATCTTTTGATCCTGACATCATGACCTGAACCAAAGTCAAGAGTCAGATGCTCAACCCACTGAGCCACCCAGGCACCCCAAGACAGTAAATATTTTAAATGAGTATGGGTATTACCAACTATTCCACCTAATGATAAGGTGTATTTTTAAAATATATACTATGAAAATTGTTAGACTCAGGCATTTGCTTAAAACTTCTTGAACACCCTCGTGTAAACCTAATTTAAATTGAATATTTGTATTGAAATTTGAAACTTTCATTACAAATGGTTTAAATTCTTTGAGGGCTGATCAGAAATTATGATCACAAACCAATAAAAATTATAATTTTTATTTCAAAATAAAATGATATTAATATTGTGGTTTCTGTGTGAAGATGACTGAATTTTCACTGAAATGCAATGGTACGATGTAGGCATCCCAGAATTAACCACCACTTGTCAGTGGGAAACTGCTGTTCACATCTTGAAAACATTTTGTAGCAAAAGTAATACTGAGAGCTTTTGGGGAACAAGAGGGCATTTATCACAGCTGTCTACTTTGTAAATCAGTACCATATTATTTGGAAGATATTCATTCAGAATTTTTAAGAATTCTTATGATTTAAAAATTAACGAACTTTCTAATGCTTTATGAAAGAATTCACTAATCAAATTAATACTTTAAGCAAGATTATTGGGAGGGACTTCGTTCATTTCAGAAAGCAGCAGTGTTTTCAAATCATAATGTAACATTTTTACACTATGAGAAGTAAGTATCTTTTCCTTACTCCCCAGTTTCCATGAGGCGGAATTTTCTCTTAGCAGTACTTTTGGTTTCTTTCTGTCCTTTTTTACTCATATTATCTCTAAGGAGGCAAACTAATAAACTGATCATAAAACTTGAGAAAAATAATGTATCAGTGCAAGCCAGTCCCCGGGATGACCTCAGCTGCTCTTGCTTCGGGGCAACAGCTCAGCAAAGGGAAGCCTGTTCCCATCCGGCACCCACAAACACTGGGTAATTCTGTTGTTAGCAAGCAGCTCCACTTGGCTCTCATGCTGTGCTTTATCCTAGCCATCATAAATAATAAATGCTATTCTGTTGTACTTTCAATTGTTTTATATTATTTCTCAAATTAATCACTATTCAGTCAGTAAAGAAATATGCTACTTATTGGACAATGACTAGAACAAACTGACACGTAGAGATAAGATGATAATAATCCAGAATTTTCCTGCTTATTGAAAGAAATGCTGGGAAACATTTCAATATTTGGTTGGTTATTCATTTACATTATTACTGTATTTAGCTAACAATACAAAAATAAATTATTTTCTAATTGCTTGAATCCCAATTATTGTAGTTCTTCGAGTTGAAGCCAGCTCAGAAAACTTTGGAGGTTTGGTAACTCCTCTATGTTTCTACGAGCTGAGAAATTAAGAAAATGTTGTTATGGGGCTTCAACTTTCTAAACTGTGGGAATTGTGGGTGCAATATTAGAATATATGGCTAAAATGATTGTACAAATCTTTGAATTTCAAAGTGAATAATGGATCAAAAGCAGATTTGAAACCAAATAACAGATTAAAGACAGGACTTATTTTCAAAAAAAGTAATATGAATAGCTACATAGTATGTAGTCAGATTTTCTCTAAGGTTTCAGAAGAACAATCACTATGTGTGTGCTTTTTGTTTTATTTTGTTTTCATCTGTGATTAGCCAGTTCAATTCCATTTTTTCTAGGAACTGTGAAGATAAGGTGTGTAGCTGCAATTGAAAAGGTCCAAAATAAACTTAACTACATAATATACAGAGTATAAGTTAAGAAGAATAAATGAAATGGAAAATGGGAGTTAAGAGTCTCTGACCTACACATTTCAGGTGTACCTGTGTGAACCAAGGTGCATACAAACACACATAACACAATACATATATATATGTATATATATATAAATAAATACATACATTATATATATATAACACATAAAATAACATAAAATATATATAACACATAAAATAATATATATATAACACATAAAATAACACATTTATATATATATAAATAAATATATATGTATAAGTACATATATATGTATTTACACACACACATATATATATATTTACACATACATATACATGTATATAAATGCATATATATGTCAAAGAAGAGATACTCAATGTATTTTTAAGTAGTTTGTGCTTAATATAGCCAACAAATCTATTGAAAAGCGTGTTTGTGCACAGAACAAAGAGTAATCAGATATTTATCCTTTGCATTCAAGAATTTATAATCTTATACAAGGCAAAATCCAGACACAATGAAGGAAAACAATAGAAGAGTAAAAGGATATAAATAATACTATAATTTGTTGAAGGGCATGAAAGAAATAGAATGTCAGATAATATTCAGTGCTTTATACACTCCCAGTAAAATACTTGTACAAGCAGAAATAATGAGAATTAAAATCCATAAACTCAAAGCAAAATCTCTGTCCTCATTGTGCTATGGAACCAGATGCAGACCTAGGAAGAAGTGGCCAATTTTTCTCTTGTTATCTCGCCAATCAAGAAAAAAAAAAGACCCATTACCAAATATAACGTGCTGTATGACTTTGTGAATACCCCTCAAGCTGCCAGTCTTCTTGCCAGTGCAACAGCACTAGCATTTACCAACAGGAGTATGGACTTAATTCAAGCCCAGGTGTCGAGCAATTTGAAATGCATGAGTTCCTTGTTGTGAAACAATCATTCCCTCTGAGGCTCATATTGTCCTCATCACTCCATGAACTATGCACATGGTGAATATGCATTTACTTGCTTTCCTACATGCAAATTTCCAAGAAAACTAGAATAGTGCTGTCTCCTGGTCTCTTTAACAAGTTCTTGCTGCGGGAATCAGGAAGACAAGCTGCAAGAAAGGAGGAGGGCACTAGATTTGAAGATTGTCCTAAAGTGTCCCAATTAGAGCATCACAGGTGAGCGACATCAATCCAACAGATGGTCTCTGACTTCAACAAGTACATGATTTAGCATTAATTAAGGATTCCCACACAATTGAAATAAACTGAAAAATTTCAAGCTGTAAACACAATGGAACTCCTAGGGTGTTCTTCCAAGGTATTTTTACTATTTCTTAGCTGATTGTCATTTTCAGCTGTTTTCTTCTCTGTAACAGAGCAGCAAAGGTCATTATGAACAAAGCCTTTAATGTGTCTAACTTGATTTTATTTGGAAACAAAGCTTATAAAATAATTTCTAATTTTTTTGGATCTCGTAGTAGACTCCAATATCATCTCCCCAACGGCAAATTAAAATGATACTTGTACAGCTACAAGTCTCCCAAGTGATGGATTCATAATTATTTCCTAATATTGTACCAGTATCTAAAATAAGAATGATATAAAGCTTAATTTAATAATTTAAGTTAATTTTAGCAATATTATAATCAACAGTTAGAAATATATTTGGAAAATACGAATTGACCATGGCCTATCTATTCTATGACCATACATAAGGAAATTCTACAGCTGAAATTATACCTTTTTCTTTTTTTTCAAGAATAAGCAATTTATGGTGGAAAATAACAAACCAATTCATTTGACTGATCAGAATTAATAAAGTGATTAGTTTTTTTGATAGAAATATGGCTTATGGATTCGAACAGTCTAGAATCCAATAATAATTCTACAACTCACTAGCTTTATTGTTTTGGCAAGTAAGTAACTCTGTGCCTTACTCTTCTCATCTGTAAAATGGAAATAATAACTGTTTCTACGTTACAGAGTTTTTGTGACAGCTATACTTGTTAACACTGTTAAACTGATAACCATAATGTCTGGAATAAAGTCATTTATATTTGACTATTATAACTAATATTATTTTTTTAAATTCACACTTATCTCCAGTACATTTAGGAAAACAGAAAAAATATTTAAGTATACATAAGAAGGAAAGAAAGATATCTAAAGTCCCCTGTAAATTATCTTTAATGATAATTTATAATTTTATTTAAAAATCCCATCCATACAGATACAAGGACATTTTAGAAATAAAAATAATTAAAGCATTTCAAATAAGTCATTGATAATATACATTTAAAAGGCCTCTAATAGAGTTTATTTAAATATTTGTCAAAAAACTGCCTTATGACTCCCAGGAAGTTTTAAGAAATATGTTGAACACATTTCTGTATACATGCATATATAAATAAAAAGCTTTTTTGGAAAGCTATACACTAAAAATTGGCCCATAAAATGAGTTTCTGGAGTGAATATTTTTATGACTAAGGTATAAGGACTGTACCTTAATTATAGCGGCAGGAATAGTGCTGGTCTCATGCATTTAGTAAACATTTTTCCTAGGAAAGTATTCACCAATTGGAAAAAATAGATCCATGTTAAAAGATACATGGTCTTATGAAAATAAGATGCTAACAGAATTTTCAGTGCAAATTAAGGCTGCTTCTAAAACGAGGAACAATAAGCAGCATATTTGCAAGCATAAAAAGAATTTTGAATTGCATCTGCAGCTTTGTTTGCAATTATAATACAACAGTCATTCATCCCATTATAAAGGAGCTTGTGAGCTCTGTTAGCTCCTTATTGGTGTTATGAGACAAACAAAAAAATTGCATATTGTATGTTAAGCCTGTTCATTAAATATCTGAATCCCACCCCCGCCCCAACTCAAGCTGCACATTAAATATTCCAAGTAGTAGGAGGAAATTGTCTTTACTCTCCAAACACATCATGAGTATTTCCAGGAATTGTTTCTTACTTAGGCTTTGTGAAATTACAGCAGAAAGAGAAATGTTGATTCTCCATCACAGGCAATTTTCTCAATTTTTTAAATTGAAAAATATCTTCTAAAGCATATTTTAGAAAAGAAGTTTGAAATCTGAGTTTTATAAGGGTGGGTTATAAGGTCTCTGAAGGTTGTTCTTTTTTAATTAATAGTTCAGCATTATTCATTCTCTACTAGCAGAAACTCTGCTGGATAATGTATTTTTTATTGACTTATACTTAGCAAGAGAAATGAGTGTATACAACAATCACTGAGGTTGATGATTGTCACTTTCTACTAATTACAGCCTTAAAAAGGACATATTCCTGGGGTGCCTAGGCGGCTCAGTCAGTTAAGCGTCTGCCTTCTTCTCAGGTCCTGATCCCAGCATCCTGGGATCAAGCCCCACTTTGAGCCCCACATCGGGCTCCCTCCTCAGTTGGAAGCCTGTTTCTCTCTCTCCCTTTGTCCCTCTCCCCACTTGTTCTCTCTATCTCAAGTAAATAAATAAAATCTTAAAACAAAAATATAGGACATATTCCTGAATCAGTTTTTGTGGGTCTCTTTGTCATGAGCCTTCATCCATGTCATATGTGAAGAAAATTGACCTTACAGAAAAGTCAAATTTCTACTTGTGATCATTCTTACTGAGAGATGGTAAAGTTCAGAGTTGGCATATAGACACAGAAGAGGTAGGGAATGCTCTTGTTGCCCCAGATTCCATGACCTCTTCTTGTTTGCTGCTCTCCATTCCTGACCTCACTTCTACCAGCCAGCGCTTGCTCCCTCAGGTTTTCTGATCTGAGAGGACATCTGCAACCTACTCAGTCTTAGCTGGACTTGGTTAGAAGAGAAGCTAGGATATGAACCACAATTCTTAACTTTTAATTATTGCCATCCTTCCCTCTCAAGTCAGACTTCTATGCAGGGGAAAACAGTTATTGTTTAAGGAACAACAAGGATAATTCTCAAAATTAGCCCTATAACATATTAGGGCACCTGAGAAGCAAACAGTGCTGACCTGGAGTGATCGTTCACCAGTTAATTAATCAATCAATCCACCCATCTATCACCAGCTGGATCCAAGACCTGACCTTTACTGCTCACTTGCTTGTACTTCTGACATTTGTCCCACATTTTTCCTTAAGCCTTTCTTTCTGGCTCATCTCTTAACTCAGGCAAATACTGTATGGGCATAACATCAGTTACGTCCATGATGGAAACTGAAATTACCCCTCAAGTAATAATGACTGCCCACAGGAAGAGCTCTGGCAGCCCAGACCACTAGGCCAGTTTGAAATAAATCCCAACTCACACCTGCACACATGGACCATGGAATGACCTCTAGAATGACCAACAATTACCTTTACCCCATTAGAATACTAAAATCTCCACACAAGGAAGATCACAAACCTCATTTACATGACATGCAACATATGTATAGGCATGTTTCCATAAGGTGCTAGCGTGAGTTTATGCCTGCCTCTACATATGATGTCAAGGTTCCCTATCTAGATATTCATCTTAATTCTAAATAAGGAACCCACTCACCCTTGCTCAGAGAATGATGGCTTTGGATGTTATTCTCTGTGATCTCCTTATTTGCTGCAAATGAAGTTTCCTTTGTGTGACAACTTACCTAGTGTAGTTTCTGACTCGTGAAGGAGCGAACTCACAATTAAAAATTTAACAGTGAAATTAAAGAGTTGATGGAACAAATTAAAAATAAACCTGTTGTACCTTACCTCAATAATGACCCTCAGGTGTACCTGCAAGGTCACACCTTTCTCCTCAGGTGACTGTAAAGGGGAAAATGTAACACAGAAATGCTAAATGTGAAAAGTTGATAAAATTACCAATGTAAGCTGAAAAACGGGGTCACGGCTCTAACTATGCAGAAATATGACAAAGTCCAAAATTTTTATTAACATCAAAAATTAAAATTATATCTTCACTCAACTGATGATTCTTCATGTCTGCCAGATGTTTTGCCCATCAGCTCATGTAGAGAGTTTGTTCTTAACATTTGAGCATCAGGTGGCATTTTCTGAGTTTCACTTTTAATATTTCACCCCAGAATTAGTTATTTGTTTGTTAATATCAGTTGTTAAAAAATTGAACAAAACAAAAATTGTGTTATTGTGTTTAACAAAAAAAATTCTGGACATTTGTCCAGGGGATTAATTGTAATTGTTGATAATAAGACTAGGAAACACTAAATATCATGTCAGAAAAAGTTGTACCTATGGTAAAAATGCTGCTATTATGAACATAGAAAACTATATATTTCAGGGCACCTGGGTGGCTTAGTCGGTTAAACAACCGACTCTTCATTTTGGCTCAGGTCATGATTTCAGGGTTGCGAGATTGAGCTCCTGCTTACGGTTCTCTCTCTCTCTTTCTGCAAACCCCACCCCCCACTGGCACTCTCTCTCTCTCTGAGAAAAAAAAAAATCATTTATTTTCTGAAGTCTTGCACAGATTTTTAAATTTGTGAAAATAACCGATAAATTGTCAGAATATATCAAGTTCACATCATCAATAATTAGGACAATCAGATTTTTAAAAACATATTTGATGTATAATATTATATTTAAAGTGACTTATTACTTTTTTAAAATACCAAGAATAGATGATTAATGATTTAATGGTTGCATACAGAGCAATTTTACTAATAATATAAATATGCTCCTAATGCTAATTCTAGGCAAACTAGACAAAGATTAACTTCTTCTACAGTTGTATAAAAGTGATCTATTTTGGCCTTCTGTTTTTTTCAAAATAATGTTTATAGTAACATCTTTGAAATATGAATTATAATATAGTAATTTGATTTGACTTTATTACTGTTATATGTACACACACACCCCTACATATTTAACCTAAATGTCAATAAATAAATATAGACTTCAGTGCACATGTTATCATACTTCACGTGTTCAATTCTAAATTGGAGATCCAAGATACTATTACTATGGCTATAGATAATTCTATTAATGCAATTTCAGATATTACAATAGAAACGTTTATATATTTATCATGACATATTTTGTTATTAAAAATAAAATGAGCTATTTAAAAATCATTTATCTAATTATTTCATTATAAAGGTTTTAAACTAAATTCATCAAATGGAGAGGCCAACCATTCCACTGCAATTAATGTTCCTCTGAACTTCACTCCACAATTTTTGCTGATTTTACCCTAAGCCTGTGAATGTTCGTAATTTTTTGACACATTTCCATATCTCTTTGATATAATTCCAGTTCATAAATTCCTCTGACAAACGTTAAACAATCGTGAGTGAATATTTTAATGTCTTTTTTTTTGTGCTATATGCGGATTGTATTACATAGAGTAACAGATCTTCCTTATGGGAATCTTGGATGACAAAAAGGAGAATATGAATATAGGTTTCAAATGTTATCACCAAGAAAACAGTAAGAGCGTATTTTATAATTTAGCCAGTAAACCACTTTTGATAATCATGGTTGTTGTGGTATGTTTCTACCATGATTAAAATGTCTGAAGTAAACCTTTTGTTCAATGATATGTAATGAATTACATTGTCATGGAAAAAGCTAAAAATAGATAAAGTCATCACAAAGCATCTAATTTTCCAAAAAGCACAAAAAATAGTTCTTATACCTCATCAGTAGGAGATCACTGGATTGAGGTGAGAAGTGGAGTATAAATCTTTCTGTGAAATATGGGCAGGGGACTGTTTAAAACTATTTTGAAGTTACAGAGTGAGGAAAAATGACAAAGATGTTACTTGCTATAAGAAAAAGATGGAGCTGGGGTACTTCTTTCTATTAAAATATTCATAAGCTCACAATATTCTTCTAGTAAAAACTTTTAAAGGTAAGAAAACAAACTTTTAAAAATTCCTCTCATAGAAAAGCTATTCAAATCCACAATGAGAATTTTATTTCTTCCCATAAAATAAATCAAAGCCAAAATGTGGAACTACAAGAAAGAGGCTGAAAATTCTGTCTCCATGTTTATATCTGTAACTTTAATTAATTATACATTTATATGCTTGTAATCCCAAATATTGATGATAAAGAATTTATCATGAATATTAGTTGAATCTTCTGAACCAAGATGCAAATTATTAATCTGGAATAAAAGTGATTCTTTTTTGAAAAATACAAATACAAATCAGGCAATGGAAATCTATACTTAGTAATAAAAGTTTATCTAACACATAATCTATGGTTTCTAAATTACTCTGGGATCACAAGACTAAATTTCATCATAAACTCTAAATTTTTTAAAAAAATAAAAATGTGAAATCTTTAAGTTTCTCCCAAATTTATTCTTCTTAGGATACATTTGTGTGTGGGAACAAGCAAGAAAGCATATGTTGAGAAAGGAGACATTCTTCCCATGGATCCAAAAATACTATAATTTCTTATTTCTCATCTTGTAACTAAGCTCTCTCCTTATGAAGCTACTTCAGTAATCTTCTGGGGAAGGGCTCTTTCAGTTTCAAGTTATAGAAACTCAATTCAAATGAACTTAAGCAAAAGAGGTCATTTACAACATCATGAAATTATGACCAAAACCCAAACAGATGTCATTTCTGTATCTCTCAAAGTTGTTTTCATCCAGTGGGAAAAGACTATGAGATGAATTTAATCACAAACAAGAAAACAGATTGATTGGTTGAAATCAAACTCCTGGCAAAATAATCTCCACAGTGTTTAAGAAATTTTGTCCACTCTGATATTTAAGTTGAAGGACATTACTAATTAGTTAAGCATTTAGCTTATGATGTTGCTTTCAAGTTTTGAACATAGCCATCTTTATTCATTAAGTCTATAAAATGGCTTAATATTGCAAGTGGGTCATGAGGAAAGTTTCCTTGGGTACCCTCAGGATCAAATCAGGCATCAGTTAAAATATTGGCCAATATTTAACCTCAGTTATCTGAGTAAGTGAACTATACTTAGTTGAGAAGTTAATTCCAGTTCTCTTGGAATAATATAATTGTTGTCTGAATGGTTAAAGGTCTTTACCAGAAAGGTGAAAAGCCCTAGGGAATTTACTACTATAGTTATCAGTATCATTATTATGGTAAAAACACTTAATATGAGTTCTATACTCCTAGCAAATTTTTACATGTGCAACATAGTAGTGTTTATTTACTACAGGTACAATGTTTTGCAGTAGAGCCCTAGAGCTTAGTCATCTTACCAAACTTCAACTTTATACATACCTATTAATAGCAAAGACCCCTCCCCTCCCCACTCCCATCCCTGGAAACCACCATTCTATTCTCTGCTTCTATGTTATACTATTTTGAAAACTTAAAATATTTTTGCATTATTTCTATATTTTCTCCTAAATCTTTTTTTTGAGTAAATTAATTATCTACCAAACAACCAATATATTGCTTCTTCTTTTGAAAACTTCAAAGTCACCATAAAAAAATGTGTGTAACATGTGGTAAGTAATTCAAAATTCTTTTTTTTTTAAGATTTTATTTATTTATTTGACAGGGCGAGAACACAATTAGGCAGAGAGGCAGACAAAGAGAGAGAGGAGGAAGCAGGCTTCCCGCTGAGCAGAGAGCCCCATGCCAGCTCTATCCCAGGAGCCTGGGATCCTGACCCAGCCAAAGGCAGAGGCTTTAACCCACTGAGCCACCCAGGCGCCCCAGTAATTCAAAATTCTTAAGCCAAAGATAATATTAAACAAATGTTGACGTTCTATTTGAATTGCCAGCCTTAAGAGATATAGGAATATAACAGCCAAATGGAATGGGTGAAACTTATTTGAAACTGATACAAATAAATGTACTCTAAAAAATGTTATTTATGGGAAAATCAGGGAAATTCTATTGTGGGCTGTGTATTAGAAAATATTAAAGAATTATTGTTAACTTTGTTAGGTATGATAATGACATTGCGGTTACATTTTAAAATGTTTTCATTATCATACCTAACAAAGTTAAGAATAATAATAATCTCATCTCCGTTACATGGTCCTGAGCCCCCACTGCTATTTCTCTAATTCATATTTTTTAGGTGAATTGCTTCATCCTTTTCCAGTATGCTCAGTACAATTAATTGCTTTGAATCCTTCAGAGAAGAGAAGGGACAGTAAAGGGAAGGACAGAGGGTGGGAAAGAGAAACAAACCTACACCCAGGATATAGAAAATTGAGTGACTATCTTTAATTTGGGTTATGTTAACGACTAGTGCTCATTGCTGCATAGGACAAAAAAAGTATCTCTACTTAACAGACGTAAATACAGGCCATAAATCCACACTAACAGTACAAACAGGGTAGGATTGTTTCTTAGACTTCTTAGTATACATTATACACCTCTCCCAGCCCATATCTTTGAAAAGCACTTTCCTTTTTTAGGCTTTTGTTATTAAACACTGCAAGTCAGTTTTTTTTTAATAGAATGGAGCTCAGTGGGGTAGGCCTGAAATCCTGACATGAATCTGAATGCTTTTCACCCTCTGGACAGTGATGTTTCTGAATGGGAAGTTCATTAGAAATATTCTCTTCTTTATTTCTCTGAGTAATAGCTAGCAACATGTCCTTCCATATGCATAGGAAAGTCTTTTAGAAGCTCCTGCTCCAGGGAAGCTGCTGTTGGCCAGGAGCAGCTCTGGGACTGGACTCAGCAGCTGGTGATAGTAACTCTTCGGCCACACACAGCAGCAGGCTGACCAGACTCCCATGCATGTATTTTTGTGTGCATCATCAACCAGAGAATTTATGAGTTGCCAATTTGCTCAAGCAGGGCAACATTGAAAAGCAGGCCAGCTTGATCTTTGGCACATCTCTCTCATCATAAACTCAATCCTATTCTTTGGCCAGGCTGACAATCATTTCCAAGGATAAGCCTCATGCTAAAAATCTCAAAATGATTTTACTTTAATTTACTAAGTACTTATAACATTGGAACCAAATGATAACTTTTATGTAATGGGCCTAAATTTGCCATTCAAAAATACATTTCTCAGTTATAATAATCATCATTAAATTTAGCCCCCCCCCTTTTTTTTCCTTTTTCGAAGTGTAATCAAAATAAAAGTTGGGACTTGGAAGGGAAATGGAACAAAAGAGACCAGAAGAAAAAGGTTAGAAAAGAAAGTAGAGATAGGATAAGAATGATCCAACAAGGTTTAAGGGGAAAAGTAAGAGAAAAAAGCAGAGAGAAAGGGAAAGAGAAAAGATGATAAAACTAAGACTAGAGAAAAAAGAAAGAACAAAGAAAGGAGTGGAGTGGTGTAGGAAAGAGAAGAGATGTTCTGGGATTGGAGGTATTCTCATATTTTTACCTTCTCTTTCTGTCCAGTTCTTATAATCAGGTGCCTATCCTGGGATCAGCCTGAATGGGCCATCCTTTAGCTTTGTGAATTTTCACATTGTGTCTCAAAACTTTACTTGTCAAATTCTTACTTATAATAAGAACCATGCATGCAACTCTATGGGTAATGATTAGTTTGTGTGTGATGTGTCAGCTTCAGAGATTCTTCTCCAGCACCGTAGCTCTATCCAGGAAGGAGCTTGAGTGGTCTATTTTCAATTCCACAATAAGGGAAGACACATTAGTGTGCTCATTCATTTTCTCTGAAGTAGTTTCAGTCTCTCACTAACCCTACATAGATATTCATTTTCAGATGATTTTAAAATAGAGTTTTTGTTCCTGCCTAAGGACTGACCTCTTGAATAGCATCATTTTTTTTCCATTCTTAAGAAAAGTAAAAAAAAAAAATTTATGGCTTTTCATCATTATCCAGAGACTAGTTTTCTGCCCCCCTGTGGATCTACTTCAAGAATAAATATAATATTATGTTGAATTATCTATATATGAAAAGAACCACTCAGATGGTGACTAATTCCTCTTGAAAATTTTGAAGTCCATATTGTATTTAGACAGTCCCATAGTATGAGATATGATGAGATTTTAGCATAGAAAAATATGGTGCTACAGATAGAAAATCTACTGCTTATAACACATTTCTTCTCAGTGTAAACACACTTCTTTGGTTTAAGAAACTTCACAAATTAGAAATGTTTTTGTCAGATATTAATTTGCTCAGAGTAACAATATGGATAACAATATGTTATGCAGTGTTAAAACTTATTTGGACATGTAATACTTTTGTCTTGGCTTCCTGATTAATATGAAAAGCTGATATTTATTATTTAGTTTGACAAGTAGAAAAATAGAAATCCAGAATCATGAAAAGACATTAAAAAATATGGGGTTAACCCCTAAATAGGATTTTATAGATGAGGAAGCCAACAGGAAAATTGTGCATTACAGGTGCATGTCTAATAGACCTCGGATCTGGATGGTCTGAATCCCTAGTTCCTATTTTTATTTTTAAATCACCACTCTTTCTAGTGATTGATGACATTTTAATTAAGTTTTATTTGTAGAATTCCAGATTATGAATATACAATTCCAGATTATGAATATACCCCATTCAGGCCAAATCTCCCAAGTAAACCCATGCTAGCTATTTACTTTGATAAATAAACTTAAAACCAAACATATCTTGCAAGAAAAACTAATGCAAAATATATAATTAAAATGACAGAGGAGGAAAGAGAGGACAAGAAAAAAAAAAAAAAACCAGAAGAAAGAATAAGAGAGACTTTAAGATAAAGTCAGGACCTCCAGCAACTTGAATTAGTAGTAGGGAGTTATTACCACATCTCAGGTTGAAGGGAAAAGAGAGGAACCATCAATAGCAGTGCCTGATGTGAGCTGAAGCTGTAGTGTAGACAAGGGGAGTGCTCTCTACTTCTTTCTACCATCACCTCCCAGGGCTTTGCATTCTAGAATTGAACCCAAGGAAGACCAAGGAGCCAAATATTCAGCCCTTATCAGGTTGCTGCCTGGAGCTCAGAGTACAGAGGAGCAGAGATTGAATGAATTTAACCAGAATATTCTTCTACTTCTTTTGACATTCAGCATCCATTTTTGTTTTTTAATTAGATAAATATATTTCATCCCCAAGATTTCTTATCAGTCATCATATCATCATGGGGTGATGTCAATATAGTCATATTGCCATTGAGGACATAAATTAGGACATAAACCATGGCCAAGACTTTTCATATATGAAGACAGGGAAAAGGACAAAGAAATACACACTTAAAATACTGCTGTGACAATACCTATGCTAGCAGCTTATAAAGCCTAAAATGATAACCGCTGATTCCTTCTTACATCATCTCTTCTATGTTTCTCTTAACCTCTGTCAGCACTTCAACTGGTATGGGTTCTTTACCCAAAGGAGTGACCCAGGTTATCATTTCTGTAAGGTCCAAGAGTTAATGATCTAGTCCTCACTCTATTGCTGCAGTTTACTTTTGATCATTACTATTGGATGCATATCACTAAGATGTGCCTCAGTGATTTTCCTTGTGTATCTACTCAAAGGATTTAATTGAGAAAATTTAATGATACCATTTACACATGTAACGGACCACTGAGATCTGCCAACTACTAGATATACATCTATAATACACAACTTTAAATATGTGTGTTTCAGTGGAAGGGAACTAACGATACATGTTAAGATACCCGGTAACTAGCAATAGCAGAAAGTAATTCCCACCTATAGTTGTGATACTGTTCTCAGAGCCTGAGAGGTGACTTTCAGCCACTGCCAGACCGCTGAGTTGAATCCATAGGGAGCGGAGGGGAAACAGCACACTACCTTCTTATTCCCTCTTACGGTCTTGTTTCCAGCCCCCCATCAACTGCAACCAACTGGATACCAATGACCAAGGAAACCATACCAATGAAACCATTAAGGCTTAATTCATCATTACACAGAGAAATGAATAGAAAGGGGAGAATGGAGCTGGTTGGGTCGGTAGAGAATATGTGGCATATATGTGCTACCTATGCTTGTTACTTTATTTTATTCTATCTTTATTTTTTAGTAATTGTTTTTTATTATTATTAGCCTGTCTTCAGCCTTATTTCTACTCCTTCTGGGCCACTGGTGAATCTGGTCATAGCTTTTCTTTTTTTTTTTTTTTTTAAGATTTTATTTATTTATTTATTTGACAGAGAGAGAGAGAGAGAGGGCGAGATCACAAGTAGGCAAAGAGGCAGGCGGGAGGGGGCAAGCAGGCTCCCCACTGAGCAGAGAGCCCAATGTGGGGCTTGATCCCAGGACCCTGAGATCATGACCTGAGCCGAAGGCAGAGGCTTAACCCACTGAGTCACCCAGGCGCCCCTAGTCATAGCTTTTCAAACAAAACCAAAACTTATTCTGTAACATGAGGGACAACAAAGAGCTTTCTTGACAAAAAAAGTTATCATTTGATAATTTTAATTTCTTTGGGATGTTTAAGGAATTGGATTATGAGGCCTTATTTCCATAGGATAGTACCATATTCCTTGAGGGGTAATAACAGGATAAATCACATATAAGTAATTGCAGTTGTAAGTTAATACTTTAAAAAGAACAATCTGACATCAGCTGAGGGCAAAAACAGGTGAAGCAAATAGTCTACATTTTTTTGAAAAGTAATATAAAGAGAAAGAAGCAAAAGAAATATGTATTAGTGGAAAAGGCAATGTCAAATTTGGACAAGGTCCAGCCTTGAGAAGAAACAAGGCCGAAAACTCTGCAAAGTGCTTTCTAATTTTATTGGCCCTCTAGTCTTGGAGTTGTCTTATAAATTGGATTCTCTAATTGCTTAATAATTCTAGTTAATTACAAAATACTTAAAGGTGGCTATAGCTTTTATACAAGCAAGTAAATTTAAAAAATTAGGACTATATGAGTGCCAATCTGTACAACCCAACACTTAGTTTCCTCCACAGTGAAGAAAAAGAATTCATATGGTCATGGATGGATAATTAAGACTTTGTAAAATGATTACATTTTGTTCCTTAAATTAATTAACACTTTTAATGTTTCCTGAGAATGTGTTTGAATTTCCCTTCTCCATTTAGAAAAGCATTTAGAAAACACTTCATTTTGTGTGATCCAGAATTCTCAGAAATAAATCACAAGCAGATACATATTGTTCAAAAATAATGAGGAAGTACTTTCTGCAGCTTTCATTAGTGGTTGGCAGTGATTCCGGGGTGATTAGGTTGGGAGACTGCACTGAGGCATGTTATCAGTGAACCCCACAAGGTGCTCTCCTTCTTGATACAGCCAACTACTTTCTGACCTAAGTTGCCTTGCCTCTTGGGAAGATAACAACCATTACATATTCTTAAATAAAATCTGAACCCTATACTAGCGTGATGAACACTAATCACTGTATCACTGTGAAGCTTATTTAAAATGAATGAAAATCCAGCAACCAGCTTTTCATCAACATATTCATAAGACTATCCCCCTCCCCATAGTGGAGAAGTACTCTGCAGGCTCGGCTCAGTGCGTTAAAGGCTCCCTCAGTATGCATTGACACACTGGACCATAGCAGCTCTGAAAGAGCCATTATAGTCTATCATGTCAATGTTCTGTGCACGAGGACTCCCTTAGTATGCATTGACACGATACACCATGATGGCTTCAGAACATATGATTATGATTTCAATGGAAGAACCATAATGGTTGCATTAAGATTTCAGTGAAATTTCAATGGAAGCATCTCATATACTTCTCGTGAGATCATAATGACTCAGATGAGTTTGTTATGATCTCAGTGAAAGTGAAAAAAATAAAGAGCTACACCCAGTAAGATCGGGTTCTTCCAAAGTCGTATTTATATTCCTCCTCTGTGTAAAGCATTTCCTTAGTTGACACAAATAATAAATAATCAGGGGTGAATTTACTGACAGGTTTACAAAAGGAATGTAAATAATAATAGTAGTGATAACAATAAACATATATTGATTACTATGCTTACTTGCTATGCCCGCCACTGTGCTTACTCCATAGTAATTATCTCATCTCCTACCAAAACCACCCCTAGGATTAATACTATGATTTTTCCTTCATGACACGTGGGAAAACAGGGCCTTAGGAAAGGTAAGCAATTTGCTCAAGGACCTACATGGTCAAATGCTCTAAGAAAATGAGTTTAACAATTGGACTAATCTTACATTGCCAATTACATAAATTCAAATTTCTGCATTTCAGAATTCCCATGAATGGTCGCCATACTGAGTTTATTAGTAAGCAATCATGTACATTTAATGAAACCATAAGTAATCCCGAATCACCTTTTGCAGAGGTCTTTCAATAATTTTTCATTCAGTTCTCCTAGCAACATGAGAGAAATGTATGATGAGTCTCATACTATAAATATGGAGATGAAAACAGAAATCTCTGATGCATACCCCGTTTATTCAGTGTGCTTCCAAGAAGGTAAAATAGCCCAGGTTATTGACCAGTGGAGCTGGACTTGCCTATTTTGCTCCCCACATTCATAAACCTTTTCTTCTAATGAAATCCTAAGCAAAAGTTCAATATAAAAAAGAAGAGGTGAGCTGCTTCTCCTGCAGTAAAGCTCACTCTGTTTGCCCCCCATTCAACCCTTCTGTCTGTTCTTAAGGGAACCCCTCAAACTATGAGAACAATGCTTTAAATAATTTTAATATTTAACAATCCATGTCTTTGTTTAATATATAAGTTGAACCCCATATATATACTGAATTTGTGAAGGTGATAAATAGAAACAAGTTTGAACAACCACATGCGCTCTCATCAAACCACTGGAATTCTAGGAAAAGTATAAAATTTTAAATTAGCCTCAGTAGAAAGTGCCAGATGAGTGTTCCTCAGGAAACTGGATTTTTATGAAATTCAGGAAGGTGGTATTCTTCCCAGTGTGGGAGGGGTTATTAGCAATTGGCTATAACAAGTATTAAATATCATTATAGTATGTTGGTAAGAGGAATTTTACTCCATGCTCCATGTGTTTTTAATACGGACGAGGTTTAGGAACATTTTAGATTGGGAAGAATTATTTTTTATTTACCTCATATTGTTATAGCTGAGACCTTGAACCAGCCAGTGATCCATGTCATTTTACTGAATATGTCACATTAGAACAGCAGATTAATTCACAGCCAATAATAAACACTCAGGGCAGCTGTTAAGCAGCCTCCACTGTAATGTCCAAACAACCACATATGACATTATGCATTAATATTGCTAACCCTGGTAGTAACCCTTTTCATAATAAAAGAGTCCTTTTACTCGGAAAACAAATCACATGGAAATGTCATAACGTTCCCAGAAAAAAAACTGTACATGATTACAGATATATATTGATGGTGGCCAAACAAAAGAAAAAATAATTTGTCATATTGGTTGACACAGTTTGACTCAGGTAGAAGGAGAAGGGCTTTGGAAAAATAAAATGCAAGCAGAAATATGATGAATGTTATTTTTTTGTTTAGGTGGTGGGCCGCTTAAATCTAACTGAGGAATTCGACCGTGCAAATAAAATTCACATTAACCTGTAAGGGTATTGCTGGAAGAAATATGTACCTATTTTTATCATAAATGTTCCATCTCTCATACCCCCTCAGAAAAAGGTAAAGGACGTTCAACGGCACTGAGAAAGCAGTTGCCAATCACAGCCGTGAGGATACTGTCCCTGGGTTATAATTATTGTTCTAAGTTCACTGTGTGATTTCAGGCAGACATCACTGTGTTTCAGTAGCTCAACCAAAAGCCTCAGATTCTGATCGGTGAGAAGAATGCTATTTGCTCCTTTTTACCCTCACCAGAATATTGTGATGTTTCGAGATATGATGTCTGTTAAGTGCTTGCTTAGAAAGCAAGTGATTTATAAACACTGATCTTACAGAAGAAAATGGAGGAGCTTGACAGTCTGAGGAAAATGCAGTGACAGATTCTACTCTTACCCAAATGTAGCCATATATATATAAAACAGGATATAAAATATATATTTTTTAAACAGGATATAAAAAGCTTAGTTTTTAAAGGAATGCAGAGCTAAGAATAAATTCTGAAAAATCATAAGATCCCACAACCATCTGAAATAAAAAATTTGAGAAGTATATATTATTATTTTATGGTACAATTGTTTCCCCATTTGCATGCTTCAATAATTATATGTACATATATTCACACATAGACACATATAGGAATATATATGAGTATATATATATGTGTATGTATTAAATATAATTTCTGAATATAAGTAGGTGTGGAAGCATTTAGATAGTTTTTTAAGCTGTTTTGATTTAGACAATTTAAGAATTCCATATGCTTTGATAGATCATTTTTTTCTTAGTTGTATTTTGATAACCAGTTATGTATCTTAGTGGCATGGCAAATATTAATGCAAATAGTCCAATATTCCTGCCAAATAATGAATATTATTTTTCCTTTAAAATTTAAGGATAAATTCATATTTAACTGTTTTACTTAGGACTTCTCATAAAGCAGCAGTATTCTCATAAATGGAATGGGAGACAGTACTTTTCATAAAGGGCTTGCAGAAGCACTCCATGCCAGCCAGCCTCTACAATTTTAGGGATGTAGTCAAGCACTCTGGTTCCAAAGAGCACCTCCTTTCCCTAATTGAATTGTTCTAAAAGTCTACACATTTTTTCTCATGGGGCCCAACATCTCAAAGTCATCATTCAAAGTGGTTCCATAGTTAGAATGTTGTTTCGTGATGAACTGAATAATTTTATGTTAAAAATAAAATATTAATTAGCATTGTTCAAAGGCCAAGATGCCTTTCAGGAAAGATGGCATTAGCCCTGGTCTATTCCCTTCTCATTTGACTTTCTTCCTTCAAAATTTATCTTTCATAATGGTTGATTAAAGTGCCCAGACCTCATGTGTCTTCAATTGCATGTTCTATTAATTGAAATATGTTAGAAAAAGGTACAGAGTGCATTGATTTCCTCCACTTCTAACTAAAATATAAGCTTCATTAGTTTATTTACTGAAGTATTTATAACGGTCTCAGAAAACCTAGAAAAATCAAAGCATTGCATAGTACTCCCATTTCACCCTCAAAACTCAGTTGCACTGTGATAGCTTTCCCAAACCTGATGCAGCTTCCTTCTGTCATGAAGGTAAGATAAGGGGAATTTTTTTGCCAACAGCTGAACAGCAGATTCCTGAAAAGCTGAAACACGCAGAGGAGCAGTTTTATCTTCTATGTCCCTGGAGGGGAGGGATATTCCAAAGATAAAAGGGCAAGTGAAACTGAGAAACCCTGCTCATTTATGTAGAAGTTCTAAGAAGTTCAGAGTACTTAATACATCATTGAGTCAATGCTCAAAGGCAAACTGAATTGCCCATATTCCTGTTTTCAGTTAGGTCAACGGAGTAAGTTAGGTACCTTAGGATCTGCAATTAACTTATTCGGAGACTGGAGTATCATCAAGCCCATTGCAATGGCAATTTGCTAAATGGTACTCTAGTGACCAGGAAAGGGAATACTTTTCCCTGCTTGCTAACTTATTTCCAGGAAGTCATTTGCACACTGGAAAACTCCAGCTGATTTATCCCATAAGGTACTAGTCATGGCAGAGCCAATTCAATGGTCTTAAAATCAGTCACACAAGCATGGCACACTCATAGAATTTGGAATCCAGATACCAGTGAGAGTAAGGAAAATACAGTTTTAAAAATGCCTGTGAGAAATCCAGTGTGTTATTAGTTTGCCTTTAATGGGGTTACATAGCTAACATGACCCAATAGTTGAGAAGTTTAACTAGAAGCTTAACTAAGGCACAGAACTCAAAACACAAAAAAGAACCAGCTTGCTCTTGGTGATTATAAGAGTTTGACAGAGCTTTCAGAACTCAGAAATAATCCCATAGAAGATTAAACTAAGAAGCAGCATTTACAAATTTACTTTCCTATTCTACTTACTCATTTCCTATTTAAATTAAATATTATGCTATTCTCTGTATTTACAATTAATGGCAAACACAGTATTTGCAGAATATGTACAGTCAGTTTTGAAAACTCTTTCTTTTTTTGACCTATCATAAGGATACAATGTATGAGACAATCAGTTCTATGCTATACGTGGTTTCTTAAAGATTCCTTGAAGAACATGCAATGCAAATTTTATTTTCCATTTATTATATTACATGCCTTAAAAACTAGAAAATATTGATTTTCAATAAGAACATTATTTAAATCATTTATTTTATGCTCACTGATTCAGAATTAGTTATAAGCCTTTTAAAAATTACATTTACTTCAATGTGTAACCTGCTATGACAGAGGAGCTGTGCTGAGTAGACAGTTGTGATAGAAGAGTGTTGTTTGTGGGACCTGCCCAGAGTCTTCCCTATGAAGCTGAAGAAGTCAGCTCACACTGACTTTTTTTAAAAAAGTTCCTTCTCTGGACAGTGTAAAATATTTATTCTTGAAGAGAATTTATGTATGAACAACCCTGGAGAATGGCATCAACATCAAAATGAGGCCTAGAGTCATGCTTCAATTTTCCTTGTTAGATTAAGCACCAGAATATGAAGAATTTCACTATCAAGCAAGAAGTTAATAAATCTGTTATCAGTCTGTGTGGAAACTTTTTTTTTTCTTTCAGCTCTTGATAAAGTAGTTGAATGTTTGAGTGATCTGTAAAACCCTGATTTTAGATAGATAGGCAGATAGACAGATGATAGATAGATAAAAAGTTTTCCCATAACTATACACTAAAATCAAAATGAGAGAAATAAGAAAATAGTGAAATAAAAAAAAACAAAACAGGAAATCAATGAACTAAATTCTGGCTAAAGCTGGAAAAATAGTCTCCCCAAAATGGTTGAAACACTCAATTATTTGAGTGTGACATTCTTCCCATGATTTCAACATCAGGACCAATCTTTGAAGGACCATATCCCTTCTATGATGTGTCAACAGATCGACTCTTCACCAGCCCTGTTGACACAGGAGATCAGCCTGGGAATTTTAGGCTATATACTGATGAGCCCTCATGGAAGCATATAATACTGAGATATATTCAAAAGAGCATTCATAAACTAATTTTTACAGAAATCTCCCACAATATCAAAAGTGTATTTAGAACTAAAAAAAAATCATGCCTAAGAATAAAATAGACAATGCTGTCTCAGTTTTACTAAATATGGAGAGCCTATGCTTGTGGTATTTTCTAAGTTTATAGCACACAATCCAAAGATTAGTAAGACTAAGTTTTCAAGGATTCACAGTCTAGCAGAGTAAAAATACAACTACATATTTAAAGAATCACTACAAGTTAAGGCAGAGGTATTAGCAAATCTAAAATTTGAAAAGGTTTACTGCAGAGGCATTAAAAGGGATTAGAATAAAAACAAAGTAACCATACCTAGTGGGGTGGGAAGCCCAGGGAATTTTGCAGCCACAGAGATCTGTGTTGCAGTCTTGTCCCTTCCAGTGATAATGTCGAACGACTGATGTGATGATGAAATAAACCTATTATAATCAATTACTATAGCATTGCAATAGAAACGAAAACTAAGGAGAAAAAAAGGAATGTTACAAACTGAGTGCTACGGGGGCAGGCTGAATGGCCAGGATTATCCAGTGGTGCAATTAGGGGAAAATTTCAGCCTCACAGAGGGTGAAGAGACGTAAACATGTCATAACTCCCTAGTGCCAAAAGTAAATAATAAGATGGTACATCAGAGCAGGACAGTTGATTACTCACACTTAAGCCAACAGTATGAGTATTACCATGGTAATGCTGTTCTCTTTGGGCCCTCAAGTCCGCAGGGTGACACAATGGCTCCTGGAGAGGTTTTGCACCCAGTTCCACAACTGAGGAATCCAAGGCCAAGGGTCCACCATTTTCTGTAGCAGGCAGCAAACAAGTCAGTTCCCTCCCTCAGAGAATAAGCAATTACACTGTAACAGGTTCTGGTCATTTTGATTAAATTGCTCTGCGTCTGAGGAGGAGAAGCCTTGAAATACACAACTCTCAACTCGGAAGTTCACTGATGCTCAAGGCCCATAGCGACTGCCTCTCTCAATACCAATATGAGAATAACGTGGGCCATCTCTCATAGAAATATTCTAAAGACATAAAAGAAAAATAAAAATCAAATTTGAATGTTAAATATTGCTGTGAAGGAATAGAGATGAAAATATAATAATAAATAAAAGGAAAAAGCAGATGGCAGTAGAGGAATAAGAATGAGGTAAGTAGGTAGATAGGGAGAAGGATATAGATTAAGGTAGAGATTCTCAACCTTAGCACACTGACATTTTGGACCTTGGCACAAAACATTTGAGGAAAGATAATTTTTTTTAACAGAGTTCACTAAGTCCTGGCTGCAGAATTAGGATACCAAGGCTATCTGGTACCCACCTGACCACTTATTTCTGCAGAAAGGTAGGAATCTTTTCTCTCCCTTGAGAGAAGCACATTAAAAGAAAAGTTTGCTCCTTTTTTTAAGAAACATGTCAAAGAAAATGCCTTCTCAGTTTTTCAGAAAGTGCTTATCATTATTAAAAGGTAAATCTCTGAAAACTCAAACAAAAGCTAGAAATGCGTTTCTTCCCGTCTGTATTCTTTTGGAACCCAATAGGGAAATGATAACATAGTTAAGACTCATCAAAGAAAACTACCCAAAACAGTTTTTGCAGTGTGTTTCTTTCAGAAGTATCAACTTCCCCAAACGTTCCCACACTTTAGGGGAAAAAAAAAAGTTTATTTAATTTTCTACAGACACAAAAATAGCACACAGTTAAGTAACGGAGCTCTCACCCAATGTGATAAAGCCGAATCTGTCTTTCAGTTGGAGGCATATTCCTTTGCAGGAATCGCTTGGTACATTCCGTAGGAAACTAATGACTTGCAGAAACTCACACACTTGAGCTTTGCTGTTCAGTAATAAAAGCAGCCCAAATTTATTTTTTAGCCACTCTGATCAAGGTCAGGCTTATCCACAATGTGTAAGCAGGACTGATTTAAGTATCTGTTCATTACCTTTCCAGACTCTGAGATCTGAGCAGAATGATCCGAGAAAGGCTGTTATTCTTGGTAGTTTCTGGCATGGTGCATATAGTATATAAATACATCCTCAAACCAACAGACTCAGGAAATTATTAAAGACTGAAGACATATGTGGAATTTTCCTTGTCTAGGGTGTGCAGTCCCTCATTTGTGGTAGACTGTGTATATTTAAGTGACTTATTTCATATAAATCTTACAAGAAAAACATAATTATGTGTAATTAATTTTTTAAATACCAATTTAAATTGAATTCTAATATAACATCATGTTGTGCCCACAATAAACCAAACACCCTAACTTCATTTATTATGAGTCAACATGCGTTTTATTGCCATGTCTGAGTTTTTAGATATTAGTACAGTGTTTCAGCAATAAGGTGGAAATGAATTGCCTCCACCTTCTAAAAGCTTATAAACTATCAGAGGAGAGGCCAGAGAGACACAAGTAAGTACAATACAGCATATAAAAGGATGAGCAATCACCAGAGAAATGCAAGAAATGCAATACTATGGGGGCACAGAGGGGAAAGGAAATAGTTTGCTAGAGGAGACCACAGAGTGTTTGAGGACTGAGTGAGTTGGGGAGACGGTAGGAGATGAATCCAGAGAGATGGCAGGCAGGGGCAGATGTCTAGATTTGTGGGCTCTTACAAAGACTTGGGTTTTATTCTGAGCGACATGACAGCCTTTGGAGGGTTTTGATTGGAAGAATGAAATAATCTGATTTGTTTCAGCAGGATTAATGGTGGCTATGTTGGGAATAAAGGGAGAGACAAGAGTGTAAGCAGGAAAGCTAGTTGGGAGTTGAGTACACTAATACAGGAGAAAAAGAGGATGGTTTTAACCAGAGCAGAAGATATCATTGAAAAAAGAAAGAGTCAAGTTGTTAAAGAAATCCCTTTGGTTCTAAAGCTGAAGTGAGACTAAAAATTCTTACATGTGGCCTGGGGTATTTAGATTTTATTCAGTAGTCAATTGAGAATCTTTGAAGGTTATATTACTTTAAACACCTTTAAAGATAAATTTTAAGAAAATTTTATAAGTAGTGCATATTGAACTTGTGAATTTAGCATAATGTATAAACTTGTCGCATCTCTATGTTATACACCTGAAACTAATGTAACATTGTGGATCAACTAAATTTAGGATCAACCTAAATTTTTTAAAAAATTAAATGAAATTTAGAAGTATGTGTTGATAAAAATGAGAAAAATACAATAAGAATCAAAAATATAGAACTAGTCAAGAGTCAAATATAAAATACTAGCAAATATAAAATACTAGCAAAATGTTAATAAAATAGACATTTTAAAAATACTAGTAAAAGATACATTTTTCTAGATGATCAAATCAAGAAAAAAGGAAAATGGCACAAATAACATTAAAATTATGAGGTCTTGAAAATGATTGCTGTCATAGAGACCAATAAATAATAAAAATTAAAATGCAGTTCAGGAAGGACAAGCAGGATTTGGTGACTCTTATTCTGATATCCTAAGAAAGCAGATTTCTCATTTTCAGCCCTGGTGAATGCCTTTTACAGAATTAGAGAAGTCAAAAGGGAATAATTTGAATGGGAAAGACAATAAGCTGTGTTTTAAATATGAAGAATAAGCAGGACAGGCAAGTGGAATGGGATAATACTAAAGGGAGAAGAGGGCTTTAGGTGAACCATCCATCACTGATGTGTTGTAAGTTGAGAACCAGTTGTTTCATTGGTCACAGAGGTAAATTAAAAGAGACACAGGGCAGTATGAATGGGCTATCCCAGGTGTTTATTGTGGCAAACGTCAAAGCTATTGCCTGTGCCGGGGTGTGTGTTTATGAAGGAAGAAAAGATGCATTGTTTCATGAATCAACCCGACAGCCCGTGGCCTCTTACTCTAGGATAGCACAAGATAGTCTGGCTTGAAATGTGGAGCTGATATCAATGTCAGAGGGTTCCTTCCCTGTTGCCTTTTCTTAGGTAGGGGAATTCTGGCTCTTCGGGATCTAGGGCATCATGTAGTTTTTTATGAGCTTCTGGCTGAAGCATTATCCTGAAAAAATGAAATGCCAACCATCATAAGTATAATGTCATAATTTTATCTTTTCTAATATACAAGTTTTCTACCCACTACTATTTATTTCAAATACATTATATTTTTTGTCACCAGTAACAATGATCAGTTTAACAATTAATACAAGTACATGTACTTTTTTTTTAAAGATTTTATTTATTTATTTGATAGACAGAGATCACACAAGTAGGCAGAGAGGCAGGCAGAGAGGGGAGGAGAGAAGCAGGCTCCCTGACGAGCAGAGAGCCCGATGTGGGAGTCGATCCCAGGATGCTGGAATCATGACCCGAGCCGAAGGCAGCAGCTTAACCCACTGAGCCACCCAGGCGTCCCTACATGTACTATTTTTGTGATTATTCCCACCCATCCAACTCTCCAGTGATTTTATGAACTGCCCATATATATATATATATTTCATTAAATATACAAATTATATATATATAGTATTATTTAAAAATATTCTTTAATAAAGATGTTCATGTCTTTCTAAAATTAGGTGAATGAATGGTAATATCTAATGATGAAGAGAGTCATCAGGGAAATAAAGGACTAACCTTTACTCCTGGTTTAATTTTAATTGATTTTTTCTTTGACCAATTTCCATCTAAAATGAAAACTATAAAATGCTTTTTTTAAGAAATGAAAAGTTACCTTTTTAGGATATCATGTGTTTAAGCTATGCTAGATAGATCTATAAGAAAAAGATAAGATTTTCCTGAATATACAGAAATGGTATTTCTAGTAATGATTAAATTATCATTTGCTTTTCATGGTATGAAAAATTGCTTTTGTTCTTTGTGGAGTTCTCAGTGTCATTCTCCTTTTGTCAAAAAGTAAATTAAATAGCTCAAAGGAGCTTTGTGTGGAAGTGTTTGCCTCTTTATTATGTTCTAGAAGGTTGAGAACACAGATATCGTCTTTCTTTGCAAAAGGCAGTATATATCCTGACAAGAATATAAGCAGAGTTGTTAGTAAGGCTAAATGCAAATAATTTAGCTAAAGTCCTAGCTTGGGATCAGCTTGATCCATTATGACCACATTATGTTTAAGGTTGTATTTATATTACTTCAATTCAAAGTAGGGTATTTGATAAAGTTTCAAATTTAAGATAAACTCTCTTTCATTTGTCTTCTCAGTATTTAGAACTAAATTAGTATACCAGCTTTCTTTCACTTCTTAAACCCTACTTAATGACTTTTCAGTGTTTAACAAAGGGAAGCTTTATTTTAATTCTGTAAGATTCTAATGTCTCTTACCATTACAACTGAAAAGACCTGTAACAAATTAGCTTTGAAACAAATCCACTCCAGTTGCTTTATTTTCTAAATAATCATGGGGTCTTACATGAAACTCTGTAATTATAGGCAAGTCTGACATATGAGATTTTGAGCATATGAATTTCCCAATTACTTCATGTATTTAATCTTTTTTCACTTTTATTTTCAGATATAGACTCAAGCTCCCAGATTGGCACTCAATATTGATTCATTGAACCCAGTACTCTTAAAAATCCAGTTTACTATTTGCTTTTATTAATAAATGGTCAAATATTTCTAACGCTCAGTCTAGATTTCTTTCATTCAATAGAAAATCAATATTCTTTGTGTTATCTTTAAGACTAATTTGATCTTTATTCTTAAATAATGATAACTCTTGAAGGTTTATTTGGGGACTATCAATATCAAAAACCATTTTGGGAGGTAATCTACAGGAATATTTCGCAGCTTGTTTTCCTACTCAGATCCTCTCATACTTTATATCTTATTAGGAAAGAGCCAGGAGAAAAAGGAGGAGAAGTGTATGCTGAAGAATGCAACTTATTAAACATTAAGGCCTGGTTCCTCAATGGCATTAGCAGCTAGCTGTTCAACTGCTTGAAGAAGGCTTGCATTCAGTTTTCACAGTAGATAAAGTTAGCCAAAATCCAAGGACAGCTGAAAGATTCTACAGTATTTAAAAACAGGTGTGAAATTTTTTACATGGAAAAGAAAATATTGAACCTTTCAAATGCATTAAATTTTACGTCTTTCATTCACCACTAGTCTTTTGTGTGTAAGAAGTGATAACGTCTTTCTGAGTTCTCTTCAAAACAGCATAGGTTTTCTAGATACTTCTGCATACTTGGAATACTTAATAAAGAGTACCTATAAGATAAAATAGATTCATTGAAAACCCTTTCTCTGAAGTTAGATACTTTGAATGTGGGAACCCCCTCAATGAGTACTGATCAGTTGAACTTGTGTGTGTGTGTGTGTGTGTGTGTGTGTGTGAGTGTAACAGGGATGAGGACAGGAAAGGATGATAGAAGTAAACATTGACTATGGACCTATAGAATTTACAAGTCTAAGAAGAAAAAACATCACTATTTAAGTTTTAAAGCAAGTTTACTTCTTTTAAAGGTGAAAAAAATGGTGCTCAAGACTTTCATGTGTGGTGCTCCAAGTGAAAGACACATGGAATCAAATCCATCTGTATCTCAGTCTGGAACTTTCAATGTGAAGATGAAGTAATGTTTTCCTTGAAGGATGATCTGGTAATCAGAACAGCATAGACATATTTCAATCCTCCCAACTCTATAAAACTAGGAATTTTAAAAATCATTATTAACTTGATTATTTTGGGATATAAGCTTACTGAAATGTATTTTTATTTATACTCAATAAAATAAAGTGTTTAACTTCGGAAAAGTGTAATTGAAGGCCTTATTATTTTGGGAAAGGCAAGAGAAATGATAAAATACTCTGTTAGAGGAATTTATATAATTTTTTTTTATTCAGAAAAAAAAACAGCTTTAAACTCTCCCTTAACTAAGAAAAAACTCATAAAAAACTTTTCTGCCAGGGATATATAACTTTTATAAGGGCAAAAATGACATTTATCTGGGAGAAAATCACATTTGCTCATCAGCATTTGAAAGCTGAAATCATCAGATAATTTTAATTTCACTTTTAGTTGGAGTTGACAGTAATTCTCTAGGATTCCTTTATGATTCTAGATTTTTTATATTTTTTTGAGCTTTCAAGATTTAGATGTCCATACTTATTTTGAATCCTAGTGGCAGCTCTGCTGTAGATTTAAATCCATGCTTAAGTCCTATTTTCCTTGCTTTGACATATCCCACCCAACTGATTAATGATACTGGTTCATTTAATCACAGTAGAAAGAACAGAACTGAAAGGTTCTGAATAAATGAGGTAACTTTTTTTGTTTGTGCTCTTGGACAAAAAGAAATCTGAAGCTTCTATGGAAATTCTGTCACCTACAAAACCTCTATGAGCATAGTCAACCCATTGGGTAAGGGATATTTCTAGGAAGTTCTTTGTTTTTAAATTAAATATTTGAGATCCACTATAGTTATGGATTCAAATAGGATTCACCCACCATTTACTTATTCTTCCAGATTAATTAGTCACCTCTGTTGTCTTTAGAACATCCTTGAAGGAAAACTAAATAACACCTTCAGGAGTTAGGTAATGAAAATTGCCCTATGTTCAAACAAATTATTCAAAGAAATTAGTTTCAGCCATCCAATACTGGATTTTCAGTTCTTATCTTTTATATAAACTTGCCCCCTATTTTCCCTTTTGACTTCTTTAGACTAAGAAATTATTCATTGCTGCTTCTTACATACAACTTCTCCCTTTATCCATTCATAGATTTTCTTACCTTTTCAGTGTAAATTTGTCTGGCCCATGTTGGTACCAGTCTTTGATAATTTCTCCAGGTAATGAAAATAATACTTAATATTTTTAAATATAGACACTGTTCCAATTTTTTACATAAATTACTTTATCCATATGGCAACTCTTTGAGGAAGTAATAATTTTATTCTAATGTAACAAATGAAGCAAGCAGAGAATTAGGAAATGTCCATTACACACTCCATTTGTAATTAAAATTTGCCCCAGGATTCCATTTCTGTTAAATTGCACTAAATTTTTACCAGTTTTTCCTAACCTAGTACTTGAAGGGGCCAATAGGTATCATCATCAGAGTTACACATCATGGTTCTTAGATGGTCTGTGAGATAGACATAAAGAAGTATCCAAACTCTTGGAAAGGTATTTTAAAAATAATCCTTTCATTATTTTAGCTATGCCACCCTGGGGAAGCATTGCTTTTCAGTTAATAATCACTGTTTGAGTAAGTCCTAGTCCTCCAAATTGTATAAACTTACTTTCAACTGTCATTGTATATTATACATAAATCAATATCTTCAGCATCATATGCGACTGTTTACATGACAATTCCACTTGAATAGACACATTCACCTCCAAATGCCCAAAACTGAACTCTGCATCTTCCATAAACTGTCCATCTGTATACCCTTGTCAGTAGGATCACTCCTAAGTTACTTTTCATATTACTCGAGGTTCTCCAGAGAAGCAGAACTAATAGGATCTATATATAGGTATAAATATAAGTAAGCAATTTATTCTTAAAATTACCTTACATGATAATGGAGATTGAAATGTCCTATAATCTGCTGTCTATCAACTAGAGAACCAGGAAAGCTGATGGTGTAAATCCCAGTCAGAGTCCAAAGACCCAAGACCCAGGAGTATTGATGTCCAAGAGCAGAAGATAGATGTCTCAGTTCAACCAGAGACAATTTGCCTTTCCTTTACAATTTTTGTTTCCTGAGAGGATGTCCACAGATTAGATGATACCCACGTACACTGGTAAGGGGATTTTTTTTTTAAGATTTTATTTATTTATTTGACAGAAAGAAATCACAAGTAGGCAGAGAGGCAGGCAGAGAGCGAGAGAGGAGGAAGCAGGCTCCCCACCAAGCAGAGAGCCTGATGCGGGACTCGATCCCAGGACCCTAAGATCATGACCTGAGCCGAAGACAGAGGCTTAACCCACTGAGCCACCCAGGCGCCCTGGTAAGGCGATTTTTACTCAAATGTTAAACTTTTTTCAGAAACACCCTCACAGATACACTTAGAAATAATTACTATTTGACTATCCCTTGGCTAAGTCAAATTGACACATAAAATTAACTATCATATCCGCCTCAGGACCCCTGGAATCCTCCCCCACACTGTTTTTGGTTTTTTCCCTGCCACTTTCTTATAAAAAAAATCCCTCAATTTTATATTTATAATCAAATTTCTCTCTTTTTAATGCCTTTTGTCAAATTCGCAGGCAAGATAACTACAATCTATTTTCCAGATGGTTTTAGGATTTTTTTTTTTAGCTCAAGGTCATTTTATTGTATTTTTACTTTAAAAGGATAGATAAGTAGAGAGCAGCAGAAATGCTGTTAAAACTGTTATTTGCTTAAAGTTGCTCATACTAGTTTGGGGAATTCATATTTCTATTAATCTGCTATTCTGGGGGAAAATGGGAATTTACTGTAGGAGAGTTAAATATTATAATATCTCATGTGGCACCAGAGAGATAAACATGTATTTACTTCCTTATATTATCAATTGTATTGATTTCAAAACCTTTTTAATTATCACTCCTTCCTCTAATCTCTTTCTAATTTGACCTTATGCTTCATGGCATCACTTTGATAGTGACCCAATGTCTTACCCTGATTTAATTCTACACCATAATCCTCAATGGCATTCTAGATTCTAGCCATGTTTGTTTGATTTTTATTGGATTATTCCCATGTTTAACTCAAATATATCCTATTCACCCTCCATGAAGCAGCTATTCTAATGCATTTCCCTGCTTCATCATTTAAAGTTAGTGGTCTAGCTTCTTATGCCGTGGTAGCACAGTAAATTGTACATTTATATTTTAGAGAATTATTACATTATAATCATCTCTTCACAAGTCTATCATTCTTGCAAAACTGAAAACTCCTCAAAAATAGACCCTGTCCCCTGTTTGTATGTGGATCACCGATTATGACTACTAGAACTTAGGGAATATAAGATGTGGAGAAAAGTTTATCTTCTTAGCAGTTCCTACTTGAATTTTCTTGAAGTGGAAGACCAACTTTGTTGCAAAAAAGCTTTGAAAAGGCCTCTGGGGATAGAAGTTGGCCTGAGGCTGGGACTGTGTTATATTTCATAGGAAGTGGTTTTGCATACTAAAGAAGACTGGTCAGACTTAGAGCAAGATCCACAGATGGTGGCAATAGAGACTTTAGGCAGAATAGAAAGATCTATTGGGGATTAATTAAATAGTTCTCTTTGTTGTGGGCAATGATCTGTCTCCCAAAGATATTTTCAATAAGCTCTATAGGCTTATTCACTAGAGCGGGTATTTTATGGCGAATATGGAAAGACACTGAGCCTTGTTTCTCTAAGTGTTTGAAGTCAAAATAAGTACACTGAACTTTTTTAGAAACTCTTCCTACCTTTATGGGTATAGAAAGGAGAATCAAATGCAATTAAACAAAATATTGCCATATATATTATACATATCAGATATATCATATATATATCTATGTCTATCTATCTATATATATATATAAAAACACATGCTAGTACTTTTAATTTTCTAGAAGAGATGAGCCGAAAGACATGAATTTTGATGTCTTCTCAATAGTATTTCAGCTCAGAATGCTTGTTCCTAGGTAAAATGTTAGTAAAGCAACAGCAAGAGTTTGAGTATATCAGAATGATTAGTAGCCTAAAAACTAAAAAGTTTGTGGAGGAAAATAAATAATACATTGAGAAAGTAGCAGTGTAAGCAAAACCAAATTTTTCTAATTTGATGCACATCTACAAATACAATCATAGCATAAGTATAGCTACCATCTATTTGACACTCTGTTACAGTCACTACATCAAATATGGTACCTACATTATCTCCTTAATCCTTATAAAACTCAGAGAATGCTATTATTCCTATTTGCTGATAAGATAACTGAGGATGAAAGAAGCAAAATGTCTTTTAAGACCATGTAAGTGACAATGTAAGAATTCTAACAAGAACGCCTTCTAAGTAAGGTTTCTCTGATTCCTGTATCCATTTGGTAACGATACCCATTTGATCCCTCCACCAAACTTCATTTTGAAATGACATACACTAGAGCACAACAAGTGTGATCTATAAATGAAACAAATTCAGAAAGGTAATTTTTCAGATAAAGAGAAATTATACATTCCCCCCCCAAATATTAGTTAATGGAATAGTCTTCTTCCTTCAGTTACCTAAATACATGTTATTGAGTATACTTTGACATATCCCAAAACATTAAGCATTAAGAGTGTTCTTATAGTTGCGGGGGGGTGGGGGGACAAGGGAGAGAGTGGTGAGGTTATGGACACTGGGGACAGTACGTGCTGTGGTGAATGCTGCGAAGCACGTAAACCTGGTGATTCACAGACCTGTACCCCTGCAGCTAATAATACATTATATGTTAATAAAATTTTTTTAAAAATTTTTAAAAAGTGTTCTTATATATTTTACTTTCTTAGTGAATTTTTATCCTTCATTTCCTTTTCCCTAGGCTCTCAGGTAGTTCAAGATTAATAGAAAGTTAGAGGGATAAACTTTACGGTCTTGGTTTTTTAGGAATCTCCATTTTTCAAATTATAATAAAAACTTCTGTGAAGTCAAGAAGAGTAATTTATTTGAAACTATCAACAAAACAAAAGTCACCCTACTGAAAGAGAGAAGGTATTTGCAAATGATATAGCCAATAAAGAATTAATATCTAGGGGCGCCTGGGTGGCTCAGTGGGTTAAAGCCTCTGCCTTCAGCTCAGGTCGTGGTCCCAGGGACCTGGAATCAAGCCCAGCATCGGGCTCTCTGCTTGGCAGGGAGACTGCTTCCTCCTCTCTCTCTGCCTGCCTCTCTGTCTACTCGTGATCTTTGTCAAATAAATAAACAAAATCTTAAAAAAAAAGAATTAATATCTAAAGATATATAAAGAAGTTTCACAATACAACATCAAAAAACAAACTACCTGATTAAAAAATGAGCAGGGGACCTGAATATACATTTTTCCAAATAAAACATACAGACTGCCAACAAACACATGACAAGATGCCCAATGTCACTAATCACCAGGGAAATGAAATCAAAACCATAAAGAGATCACCATACAACTGTCAGAATGACTAAAATCAAGAGAACAAGACATAACAAGTATTGGCGAGGATATGGAGAAATAGGTATCCTCTGCACTGTTGGTGGGAATGTAAATTGGTGCCACCACTGTAGAGGTTCTTCAAAACATTAAAAATAGAAATACTGTATGAACAAATATTTCACTACTGGGTATTTACCCCATCCCCCAAAAAAGCCCCAAAACACTAATTTGAAAAGATATATGCATTCCTGTATTTATTGTAGCTTTACTTACAACAGCCAAGATATGACTGGATCGTATCTTGATTCATTCATAAAACCCACAACAATAAAAAAGATGAGATCATGCCATTTATGACAACATGGATGGGCCTAGAAGGTATCACGCTTAGAGAAATAAGTCATAGGGAGAAAGACAAATACCATATGATTTCATTCATATATGGAATCTTAAAAACAACACAACTGAATAAATTAAAAACAAAAAAAAAACCAGAATACAGAGAACAAACTGATGGTTGTCAGAGGGAAGTGGTGTAGGGAGATGGCCAAAATGGGTGAAGGGGTGTGAAAAATACAGGCTTTCAGTTATGGAATGAATAAGTCACAGGAACAGAAGGAACAGCATAGGGTGTATAGTTAATGACATTGTTATAGCATTGTATGATGACAGATGGTAGCTACACCTGTGGTCAGCATAGATAACATACAGAGAATTTGAATCACTATGTTTTACACATCTGAAATTAATGTAACATTGTGTGTCAACTGTACTCAATTAAAAACATTTTTTAAAAGAGGAGTAATATATTTGAAATCCTCAGTAATTGTTCGAACTAAATGTAATCATAATAGCTATACTATATTCATCAGGTATTTACTTAGTAGAGGCTGAAAAATACTAGTCATTCATTATGTTAAAACTGTTATAAAAAATGTGAATGAGATTGAAAATGTATAACTGACCCTAGACAAAAAGAGCTAATAAAAGAGAGCTTGTCAAAATGTCCCTAGAACAAAAGCTCTGTGGGGTTATTTTTTTCATACAACAGATACCACCAGTGTGCAAAATAGCTCACACATAAAAGCCAGCTCAGTCAAGCTCAGCCATCATTCCTGTCTCTTCTTCTCAGAAGAGAAGGGAGAGCTTTTGGCTCCTGATTCAATTGTGCCCACTTATTGCAATCAATGGTTAGGGAAATTCCAAATACTCAAATCTAGTCCTTCACAACCAGTGCTATTAAGCTATAATCTAAATTATAACTGCTATGGTGATTGCTTCACACTCTGATTACAGGTTACACTATGAGGAGGCAGTGATACAGGTGTTAAATGATCATTCTAATAGACTCTGTAAAGTGTTTGGCATAATGGGCAGATGCAGCCCAAAATGTCTTAGAATTCCTTCCGTGTTTTTTGAATGATGCCAGGAAATGCACTTTTTTAAAGAATTTTTAAAAATTCCCTCATAGGAAAATAATCATTTCAGTTAGGCCTTTTGGTTATCAGACTTCAGAGTAATTATATCAAAAACAATAATTACAATTTTAAAGATGGACACTATTCTAGAATGAACCATGTTAGAAACAAGGTGAGGGAGACAAAAACATATTCAGTACCTCAGATAATTATTTTCTCCAATTGTAATTAACCATTTATGTTCAAAAAACACATCATATATGCAAAATCACTTCAATACTGTGAGGGACAAAAGACAGGAGATTAACTTATTTCAGACTTTTCTTCATTCTCATTTTGATTGTAGATCCAACTGAATTTATATCAATAGACATAATTCTGTTTTATCAAGGGAAATTCTCACTTTGTTGTAAAGATGTAAGGATTTTCTTCTGCTTCGTGTATGCATGTGTGCTTTCATTAAGAATAGTCTTCTATAAACCCCCAAAATTTCAGAGTTCAGTGAGACAATGGGCACCATTTCACCAATCTAAACTGCTGCAGGACACAGGCTGTATCTTATTCATCATTACATTATGATCAATGCCTGTTAAGTGCCTGGTTCTCAGATGTTCTAAAAATTGCAGTTTTATTGAATTTGTGAATGAGGAAATTGAGATCCAAAGAAAGAAGCTACTTAGCTGAGACCTTGTAACCAGTGAGGAGAAAAGGCAGAAGCAGCTCCTAGGTTTTGGAATATTAATTCATTATGATTTTCTACTGCAAGTTAACATATTTGGGTAAATCATAATATAGTAAAGTAATGATATTTGATTTTTTTATTATAAAGAGACTATTTACTGCTTGTAAAATGTAAGTGGATACCGAACAGATACTTACTTTAGCTGTATTCTGAAACTACCAATGGTAAGACCTACAGTGTTTATAAGTTCTCTAAACTCTGCCATATAAAGTGTAATTAGCATTACAGGCAAGCTTGAATTAAAAAATAAACCAGCACTCCTTAGTTCCTTTTGGGCTTGCCAAGTAAAAATACTGGAAGCACAGAATTAACTGGCTATTGATACTTTCTGAAACTGACAGGTTGATAACCAGAGGAAACTGAATTATTTCTTTGCAGAATGCTAACTAATTTAATGAAACTTTAATTAAAGGAACATCAAAGTACATGTTTCCTTCTAATAGACAGCCCCTGCAACATATGAAAATGATTTGTTTGGGTTGCTAAATTTTTAGTGTTACAGAAGCAATTGACTGCACCCATATGCCCATTAAAGATATTTTCTGATGAACAAATGTGTAGGAACTGAAAGATGATTCATTCCTGAAAAATGATTAAAAAGTGACTCATTCCTTGAAAAAGAAATTGTTTGTGATATCTAACATAGCAATGTAAACATCGTTAACCATCCTCTGAGATCTACTGAGATTGTACACAATAATGTGGATTGCAGTTTCAATATTTCGTGGTTTTTTTTTTCTTTAGGGAACTTAGTAAGAGATCTTTAAGGGGAAATTATCTCAATGACACATGTTGATTACACTTTATCTTGAAGTGAATGTCACAAATTATACTTTCCAATTGGTAAAAATATATGTGTATTCCTCAATGTGTTAATTTATTACAGGTAACCTCATACACCTGCCAAAAAAAAATGCAATATGCATAGTCTTATTCTATTATAAAGAAAATTTCTGGAAATTTTCCAAGCATTCAAGTACTAACCTTATCCACTGCTGTAAAGTACAGCTCTTAGGAAACATACTTATTTAGGTATAACAGAGATGAGAATAAGTTACATATTAAGAACATAATCTCCTATTACCAAAAGGAGAGAAACATAGCCATTATGTTATATGTGATATAATATGTATTATATTAACAAAGTAGATTAGAAATTATAGTGTTCATTATAAGGGAAATGCTTTATTCATTTAGGTTAATAAAATTATTTTAATTTTTCATATCCTTAAAATTTTAGTTTAAGCCATTAAAAATGAAGAGGAAAATGAAAAGTTATATCTCAAAAGAATCAGGAGCATATTGTCATTATTTCTCTAGTCATAAATTGCCAACTTCACACAATATGAAAAGAGCCAGAATCTTGAATATAATTTAAATTCTTTTGAATAATTCTTGTACATCATCCAGACACTTGATGAGTGTCAAAATGGTGATTTTGTACGATACCAAGGGCACAGAGGAAAGCTCTGATAGAGAGGAGGACACAGACAAAAAGGATAGGAAGATAGAAAAAAGAAGAAAAGAGTAAGAGTTAAGATAAAGTACGTAAATCAACAATAGCAAAGGAAAACTGAAGATTGAAGCTATTATTTAAGGCATTCAATGGCATCAATTTTTGCCTTATATATATGAATATATGTGTAGATATATTTTCTCTAAATTGTTTAAACAATTGATGTAATTATGCAATGGTATGTAATGGCATCACAAAACTAACTTTGAAGTAACTACAAAAATCTACAATTGTGTGATTTCAGTAAGATTTTATTTCAGTGAGAATGATATATGGAACAGAATCCATTTTTTATCAACTCTATTTAATCTTTGTTTTCTTCATTTTGTTTTGAGAGCAGTATTAGCTTAATTATTTTTTAGTTTATATTCAGTAAGCTTATGTTTATTTTCCATTACCAGAAGTCAAAGGTACCATTCAGGATCCTCCTCAAAACCTTATACCTCAACCAGTGTACATTGAGTAATCAATCACTGATTTTAATATCTAAAGTTGATTATAGAGAGTATTGACATTGCATTGTCTCCTTCATTTCTCTTTTGAGTCCTTCATTATCTGAACACTTCTCTCTCTACACCAACCTCTTAATGAACCTCCACCAATACCCCATATCCAGCCATTACAAATATGAGAAGTTTTCTTAAGAAAATTCCAAGATTTTGTACCTTTACCCTCTCTCTTTAGATTGTCATTTTCTTTTCCTGCTTTTTTCTCATGTTCTTGATTTGAATATCTCCTTGGTCATCCTCCATAATAAAGTCCAGTTATCAGCTTCACCAAGAAGCTTCCCTAATTACCCCAGTGGTCCAGTGCCTCTGTGACTCCATAGCATAGTAATCATTAATACCCCACAGACAGAGGAGGTATCTAACCTAGAGTCAATCAATAAACACATTATAACATAGCCCTGTAGCTAATTAATTAAAATTCAGAGTCTTTCTAAGTTATGTGTTTTGTCCTTAAGTTCTAACCTGGTTTTGTTGTCTTCCTTAAGGCTTTCAGACTGATTATCAAGGTATCCACTTGGCACAATCTCAACCTCACCCCAAGAAATAGTTTCCTAGACCCAAGGGCCATGTCCCCTGATTGTTATTTAAGAATTTGCACTGCCCTACTGCACCATAGTGCTGTCAATAGAAAGTTTTTCAGTAATGAAAATGTTCTGTTTACCCTGTCTAGCATGGTGGCCACAGTTACATGTGACTATTGAGCCCTAGAAATGTGATCAAGGAACTGGATTTTATTTAAAAAATAATTTTATTTTTATTTATTTTTTAAAATATTTTATTTATTTATTTATTTATTTATTTATTTATTTATCAGAGAGAGAGAGCATAAGCAGAGGGGTGGCAGGCAGTGGGAGAAGTAGCCTCCTGCTAAGCAAGCAACCCTATGCAGGACCCTGGGATCATGACCTGAGTCAAAGGCAGATGCTTAATCAACTAATCCACCCAGGCATCCCTAAAAAAAACCCTTAATTTAAATAGCCATTGTGGCTATTTAATAGTGGCTGGTGGCCACTGTATGGACAGCAAAGGTCTATGATTCTTGAACCAAGCCCAAATACTTTTCCTAGAAATCAGTTAATGGATTCCTTTATTTCCTGGAAAATGGAATCATGGGATCTGAGAATAGAAAAACAACTTTACTCAAAGTATATTAGAAAGCATAAAAGGAAAGAACGTCCCTGCTTATTTTCTTATCTTTATGGTAACAAGATTGGGCTATGTAACTCCTTGAGTCACATTCCACTCAAACTTGTAAGAGACGCCGCTATTCATCCATTCCTCCATTCATTAGTCCATCCATTTCCTGGCTGATCATTTATCCATCTGATATTTATTTTGAGCTCCTACAGTGCAGGCACTGTGCTAGAAAATGGAGATATAAAAATGATTCCATATATCACACTTTGCATATAAACTGAAGAACTTCTTTTCTAATCAGAAGAACACTATTCTTCTATCTCTAAAAATGAAATACATCCTTTTTTTCAGGTGTCCCTTTTTTCCTATTTTAACATTAGCTTTTCAAAACTCTGTCTACACTCAATAAGAAGAAACTGTGCCTGCCAAATTTTTACTTTATTTTTAACTCTATGACCACAGCTTTAAAATTTATGAGTAAATGGTATGGAGTCTTTTTCTAAATCATGACCATATCATATATTAGGTATGTGACTTTAATGCACAAAACAGGATAATTATAATATACATACATACTATTTCCTGTTAACTTCAGATCCTGCCCACCTAATCACTGTGCTATGTTAAGTACCATGCTTTTCTGACTATTAAATGAGATACATAGAATATATATATATATATATATATAGAATATACCTAGCTGAGCATCAGACATATATTAGGCAACAACCCAATTTGATTTATTTCTATTCCCTCTGGATATGCCACCAGCACATAGTTATGTGTACTGACAGGAGTCCAGACTGCCTGCGTTTCAAACTACTTACTAGCTGAGCAAACATGGCAAATTACTTCAATTTGTTTTGTATTATATCCACATTGAAAACAAGGATAGTAAAAGTTCCTCCTCCACTGGGTTGTTGTTGTAAGGATCAAATCAGTTAACATAATAAAATGTTTAAAAGTCCATCTAGCACAACATAAAAACTTAATAATTATTAGCTATCATCATCATCATCATCGTTGTCATCATCTTACAGCTGTTTCTGTCACTTAACCTTTATCCCCACAGTGTTAAAATGCTGAGAAATGTATTGTTGATTTGGAGCATGTAGGAGTACTTGAAATATGTTATTTACCTTAAACTATAATGAGGGCAGTGCTGTGGTTTAGTGAAAAGGACATGGACTTTGGTCAGATAAATGTAGCATTGCTTGCGTAACTTTGTACAAATTACTTTGCCTCTTTGATCCTCAGATTTCTCATTTACAAAAGAAGAAGAATATCATTGTCCCTATCTCATAGAATTATTTGTTGTTACCCAATCTAAGTATATAAACGATCTAACACAAACTCTATTGTTACCTTCACTAGGTGGGGATCCTGGTAATCGGAGCCAAAATGATGGGGGGACTACTGACGGATGATCAGCAGACGACTTTATTTCTTACAATCACTTCTTTTATACTTTACACAAGATACGGCTAAGAACAAGATATAGATTTACGTGCAGTACGTGAACTGCGTGTGAGATGTGAGCTACGTGTGGGACGTGGGCTATGTGCGGGACATGGGCTACATGCAGGCAATCAAGTGTGACAAGTGAACAACAATGATTATCTCTTAGCTTTAAATAACAAGAGCAAGTTAAGGATTCTCCACACTTATCAGATCCATCTAAAGGAGGACAGGAAAGCACTCCAGGGATCCTCCCATGTTTATTCTGGGTGTTGACCCAGGAAGACTCTTGCCCTCCATCTCCTGGAGTTTTCTCACAGGATCCGACAGGACCCCAGTCACATTGGCGAGGATCCGGATTGTGTTCTAACACTCTATCATATAATAAATCCTTAATAAATATTACTTCTCCATCTTGCTATTTGAGACTACTACTTAATGAGCTTTGAGTTTTGAGGAATTAAGAATACACATTCAATGAATATCTAATTATATGTGTTCCATGTTTTTAAGATAACCCATAGTTCCTAAATTTCCATGGGAAGAACTGACAATGCATACACAAATATGTGCTTAATAAATGATCTTATCCTCATATTTATTGTCTAGCAAAGATCAAACTCCAATTGTGAGATGTGTATGGTCTGATGGGTGGAGGGCTGTATGGAGAGTTAGTAGCCATTGCCCATGTGTGGCTATAGGTTTCTGGTATCTATTAGAAAAGTCGCTTAACTTTTTTTCACTCCTTCCAGCTGTGAAGGATCATATTTCCCCACAGGAAAATGTATAAAGTTATGGAAGATCCAAAGATGAGATGCACATTCTTTCATCTGATTAACTTAAATTATCTCCCTTACTCCCACACCAGCTCTCAAGTCTGGGAGTGTATCTAGGGTTGGCAACATGCTCAAGAGCACACAGTCAGAATCAGGACAGTAAGAAGAATCTGAACTACTTTGCTGATCCCTAGAATGATCATATTACATGCTTTGCAAATTCATTGCCTTTCTTTCCACATTTTTCCGTCCATAGCCTGGCAGACATCTAATGATTTTTCAAGGGCCAGTTTAAATGTCAACTCTTCTTAGAATGCTTTGCCAAAACTCATTGGCTTTGGTCCACAGACTGAATTTCTTCATCCATCCTTTTTAATTCTGTAGCGTTTAATTGGTGTGATTAGGATAATATAGGATATTTATCACATTTTATTATAGTGCAGTTGTTTGCATCTCTGTCTCCCATTCTGGACTGGGAGTTCTCTGATGGCAGGAACCTTTTTGTTTGCTTAAATCAGAGCCTGGCATGTAGTCAGTGTTCTGTAAACTTCACTTGAATTAAACCAAGATCTTGACTTCCTGGAATTTCCTCTAAGCTATTTTGTCTCACTGGAACAAAGACTAATAGTAAATGATTATATTACTGGATAAAGACTCAGTTTTTATTTTCCTCTGATGATAACTTGCAGTTTCTGTGCTAAGTTGGAGGTCATAAAATCACTGAGGTAAAAGGGAATTCTTTTAAATTCCTAAAACCTGAGACATTATCAACCTGTTAGATCTATTTTGAGCAGATGTGTGAATAGTCACACAAACAGTAAACATATATGCGTTGAAACATAGACACACATATATAATTTATAGAATTAGTAAAATGTAAAAGATAGCAATTTCAAATAAAATTTCACTCACTCATGGTTCATAACTTGATGCACAGAATGATATGCTGACTATATCTTTGATTAAAGCAACTGAATCAAATATTATTAATATTGAAAATTTCAAATCAATATTGAAAAATTTCAATCAATCAAATGATGTTATAGAATAAAGTTTGCAAGATGCAAATATTTATCCTATAAAAAAATTAATAGCCTGGGCACTTAGCCTATTGAACTAATTGTTTTCAATGCATACATTTAAGTTATATCTACATTAAACTAAAATAACTGGCTAAATGAGCTAACTAATCTGTCTTGCTCCAAAATTGTATCAAAGATTTTATTCCATTCATTTCTGAACAACAGGAAACCAATCTTACAACTAAAGATTTCATAATGTTAATTGGAAGGAATAGACACATTCTAGAAAATAAGCTATTTAATGATCTTGGCTGAGCTATTCTCCAATTAGTGCTGGGTCACCAATTAATTCTTTTCCAGGTGCCCAGGCTTCCTGAATACCAGCACTGAGCTGAGTTCTCTTGATCCTTTCACCTGATGCTCCAACTATATTAATGACTTTGACCCTGCTCAGACTTAGACATCAGCTTTCTCAATTTAAAGAAAAACTATTTTTTTCCATTTATTTTAAGATTGGGACAAATCACAGTAAACCCACCCAGAGCTACTTGGTCATGAATTATTAGTCATGTTCTAACAAATTCACTGGGGACACTGACTTCCTATAGCTTTCATGCTTATAATATTTACTCTACTTGCATTTTCTACCCTAACCCCTTAGGCCATCTGGGACTTAGTCTTACAGCTTATTTCCTCCACTGTTTTGTTTTTGTTTTGTTTTTCATTTTCTCACTCTCAGTTTCCTGATTTCTCTGTTTTCAAATTACTCAAGCATTCCCTTCACTACTGAGCAAGACCCCCATTTCTCAAATCTGTTGTCTCTAAACAAATCTAGCTTTCACAGATACATTTGTTTTCAAGGGAACTTTACAGTTGCTGCCCTGAGTCTTCATTTTATTACTCACTAATTCATCAACACAGCGTTATCTACTTCATCCCACTGTTATACTATTGATTCTTTCTTCCTTAAAGGTAGTCAATGAATGCAACCTTATTTAAAGACCTCATCCTATTCAGTCTCAACAATGTTTCACATTGCAAATGCCACTACCTTAGCTTCCAGATACGGATGTATGGGTGGATGTATTTCCTTAGGAGATCATGGAGTTGGGGGTCAGGTTGATCCTGGTTTACATGTCAGTTTTGCCCCTTCCTTGCTCACCAATTTCTGAAAAGTCAGACCTGGGGGAAAAAAAAAGTCAGACCTCTCCTGACCTCAAATTCTTCAAAAATAAAATGGGGATGAATATATATATCAGTTATATCAGCTTCTCCACAAATTATTTGCCAAGCCCTACTATCTCTTTAACTTTTTAACCTAATGTGATCTGTCTCCTTGATACCCCCATAAATAGGATGACCATATAACTAGTTGTACAAATATACATACATTTTTAATCAAAAGAAGGTGCTATTAACTATTTTGCTAGAACAATATGACTAAACCAGGACTGTCTCAGGTAAATCAGGAGGTATGATTAACCAATTCAAAGTATACCTTGTGTTTCTTTTACTTTGTTGCATTTGTTACTTTTGACCTTTCCCAGAATCTCTCTCTGGTTCCTCTGTGATAAATCTTTCAAATTTCTGTTCAACTCTCATCCCCTAGACACACCATAGTTTTCACCTTTAACCAGACAACATTTACTTTTCCATGCAAGTGCAACCAAAATGAAATCCACATGTGCAGTCGTGCATTGCCTTTGGATATCACTTGTTATATTTAACTATTCTATTTAGTGTAAATTATCTCTACTAATAGATTGTAGTCCAAATTTTTTTCTCTTTAGAATATACATTTTTTTAAAGATTTTATTTATTTATTTGACAGAGATCACAAGTAGGCAGAGAGGCAGGCAGAGAAAGAGAGGAGGAAGCAGGCTCCCTGCTGAGCAGACAGCCCGATGTGGGGCTCAATCCCAAGACTCTGGGATCATGACCTGAGCCAAAGGCAGAGGCTTTAACCCACTGAGCTACCCAGGCGCCCCTAGAATATACATTTTTATGGAAATAACCTAACCTGATACCTTTTGTATTTGTCATACTTTGTCATATAGTTCATCAATTATGGGGTATTTATTAAATATTTGTTGATTGAATTATTAATTTATTCTTGTTATATTTGGCTATGTTGGGTTGTGAATGAGCTTAATTATATTCTACAATTATTCTGCACTCTATTATTTTATAGCTTGCCAAGATTTTAACAGTTATTTTCAGAAATATATTTTTTAAGAACAAAAGGGAACACGGTGACATTCAATCACTACTAATTAATCCTCAACATATCAATATATTAGGTTAACATGAACATTTAAAAACACATTAGAGCAACATGAACATCCAAAGATAATTGAAAGAGGAAAATGAATCAACATTAGTCTGGCCACAAATATAGATAGGAAAAAGCTAAATTCTTAATGATGAAAGGGATTAATATGGACTAATTTCTTATATTAATTGGACAAAATCCCCCCCAACCCACCCACCCCTGAGTTCAATTATTTTCTAGTACTCTCAGAATTAATCTCACAATCAGAATACTCATCTTGGAGCTAAATAGAAATACAAGAGTTTCAAAGAACTCTCTTCCAAAATGAAAAACTTTTTAAAAATCTACTTACACTATTCTTCATCTTTGTAAGATTTTCTTTGGAAAGTAAAAGTTACAAGAGACAAAACTGTGATTGTACCTATTTTTCTTTACCCTTTTTCATCTAAAGGAACAATGTCATTATTATACATAATGGTCTGACTCCATTTTGAACATGACTATTGACAGCTTTAATATCCATAAGTCCATTTCCCCTTCTGCTCCACATCTGTGTGATATAGGAAAGTCCAGGTTCTCCCTCTATGATGCCTGCAGGAAATTCAACCCAAGGAAGCCCTGGTCTTTGCATGAGAACCCCACCCAAGCCCACCACACAACTGTAAAAATTCCGCAAAACTGGTATCTTTTCTCTCTTTGCTCTCTCAAGCCATTTTCAGACCAGCTTGGAAATCTTCTCTGCTCACCACAAAATTATGTGAGAAATAAGCCCTTTTATATCCTCTTGGTTCATGTGTGACATCATTATTCTTGTCATCTGAAAAAAAATTTGGATGGAGTCTATTTTACCTCTGCAGAATGTTCAGAACACCGTGGTTTAAAACTGGGGTAAAAAGTCTTTGAATTTATATAGATTCATATGCTACTGATGTGCACTATTTACACATAAAAATAAGAGAAAGGATATGACAAATCCTACAAATTTTAAAGGAAGAGTAGTCTGACCATAAAATGGTTAGTTTAGAAAAAAATAAACAAACTATTTATAAAAATGCAACTTACTAACACAGACACACACTGGACCTAAAGCCGCATCTTGTTTTCAATATTGTATATATGTATATTGATATTACCAAATGTGGTGTCATTGAGGCAACGTTGAGGCAGCTGGAATTTATGCAGGTAAGAGTGTAAGTTATCTGGGAGTAATATGTCCAACTTACCAACAAGCATGGAATTGGTGAATACAAAATTCAGTTTTGGTGCCTTGACAATAATTTCATATAAGTTGACTATTATTCAGTATTATTATTTGCTGAGAATATTACTATAGAAAATAAAATTATTTATTACCTTGTATGAAACCAAAATAAAATGGGGGCAAGTATTACAAAAGAAAGAAAGAGGAGATAAAGACTGAGTGAGAGAGAGAGACTGAGTAAGAGAGTGCGAGAGAGAGAGGCTAGTATGAGAGGTTTACAAAGCATTCAGTTATAATTTGAAGCCCTGTTTTGATTGGAGTGTATGAGGAGTTTTAGTGTAAAATATACCTATAAAATATTAAAAGTTCCTTATATTCAATATAGCCTTGAAGATGAGATTTCCAGGACCAGTCAAAAATTAGGCAACTTAGAGGTAGAAAATAGAATTTTACAATTTCTAATGTACAGATTTAATAGTAACTAAGAGAGGATTTAAAAAAAAAAACAAGGGTGATTTGAAAATAGTGTATAGTGTGTGTGGCCTTCGGACACAGTCATGGGGGTCTATATTTAGTTTGTTTTCACAGCTTATCAATGCTTTGATTATATGGACAATGACAAAATAAGGATTTTCATAGTTATTCTTGAAAGCATACAAATGTCAGTATTCATTACAAGGATTGTTGGGACCTCAATGCTTAGTTGAAACTTTCTTCTTGTCAGTTTTTGTCACACAAGGTTTCCATCATATGAATAATGAGCATATAGTGAAGATTTATTTCCCCACTCTATTTTCAGTAGTTTTTGTCTTCCAGTACAATAGGGGAAACTGGGAGAAATGTCTCTGGCTCTTGTAGTCACCAATTGTACTTACTCTGAGAAATCACTTATCCCCATTGACTCTTATTTCATCATCTGGAAAATGAACAAAATTTTGATTAGATGAGCTCTTAAAATCCCGTCCTTTTTTTCCCAAACAAAACAACAAAATTAAACTAGATGTTATTAGAAGCCAAAATTGTTACACAAAAGATCATTAACTCATTCATGTAATAAATGAGTATTAAGTATATACTATGTGTCATCCAAACTTAACAAATATAGACCGGAAAACTCGATTTCTTCCTCATCATGTAATCCTGCTACTGTTTTCCTCATCTCATCAAACCATAACAATCTCCACCCCACTTTTCCACTTACTCAAGTAAACAAACCAAGTAATATATTTTTTTAAAGATTTTATTTATTTATTTGATAGACAGAGATCACAAGTAGGCAGAGAGGCAGAGAGAGAGAGGAGGAAGCAGGCTGTCCGCTGAGCAGAGAGCCCGATGCGGGGCTCGATCCCACGACCCTGGGATCATCACCCAAGCCGAAGGCAGCGGCCCTAACCCGCTGAGCCACCCAGGCGCCCCACCAAGTAATATTTTTTATTATTCTTTTTTCCCTCATCACATCCTCCTCATCAGTAAATGCTTTCAATTACAATAACACAGAGTGAACCCATCCATTTTTCTCCATCATGTGTTGCGTGGCATTCCAGTTGGTTTCCTGCTTTTGATGCTTGATATGTCCCAGTGAAAATCACAATAACCATAGTCATCTAAAAACATATATCAGGTAAAATCATTCCCTACTTAAAGTCATTGACTTCACTCTGAACTTGAAATAAATTCACTCCTAATCCTGCATACAAAGTCCTTTAGTCCTATACTTTGCCTTTATTCAAACCTTATCCAATAGCACACTCCTTTTCAGCCATTTTGTTTATGTAAACTGACTTCCTATTTATTCAACAGTGCAACTTATTCTTTTGACTTTATAATCTTTTCTGTCTATGCCTGGAATTTTTTTTTTTCTGATTTTATATTGCTGGCGCTTTATTTAAATGTCACTCTCTGAGGGGATGCCTGACTCTGTCAGTAGAGCACACTACTCTTGATGTCAGGGTTGTAAGTTGGAACCCCGTGTCAGGTGTAGCGATTACTTAAAAGGAAAATCTTGAAAAGAACTAAAAATAAAAATAAATGTCAACCTCTGAGAGGCCATTCCTGACCACCAGTCCCAAGTAGTCATCCACAAACACACTATGTCATTACCCATTTTAATTATCTGCATAGCACTTATTTCTATCATATATTTTCCTCTTTATTTAAATGTAAAAGTTCCTTTTGTCTTCCACTGGAATATAAGTTCACACAGAATTGTTCATTTTCATGGCCTTAGATCATGAGACTCTATGAAGAACTGTGCCCATACATTTGCTCTTCTTATGAAGCTTTTTTTTTTCAGTTTTATTGGTGTATAATCAATTTAAAAAGTTGCAGAATATTTAAAGTGCGCAACACAATGCTTTGATATACCTGTGCATTATGAATGAATTTCCCCATCAAGTTAATTAACAAATCCATCACCTCACGTATTTGCCTATTTTTTTTCATGAGAACATTTAAATTCTCCTCTCAACGAATTTCAATTTTATAATATAGTGCTATCAACTACAGTCACTATGTTATACATTAGATCCTCCAGTTTCATTTACCTTATAACGGAGTTCATCCTCTTTTATCAATATATTTCCCCCACCTCCCAACCCCTGGCAAACACTTTCCTGCATAAAATTGTTCTCTTAATTTCTCTTTCTGATAGTTCATTGCTGGTGTATAGAAATACAACTGAGTTTTATATATCGGTTTTGCATCCTCCAACTTTACAGAATTTGTTTATTAGTTATAATGGGTTTTGATGGAGTCTTTAGTGTTTTCCATACTTAGTCATCTTTCTACTTTTAGTCTTTTTAATCGTTGGCTGTTGATATTTAAAGTCAAGTTAGAACTGTAAATTGTTCTCTCTAATATACTCCTGCCTGCTGCAATTGAACACTGTGGATTTGGGGATAATTGGTTCTACTATAGATTTTCATAACATCAATATGAGTCCAAAACTCAAGAATGAATTATCTCCATCCCAAGGACTCTTAGAAAAAAAATTCCTGACTGTGGGGCTTTTTTGGAGTAGTAGTAGAGAGTATGATACAAAACAAGGATTAACAACCATGGCCATTACATCAAACCAAGCCCATCAGTTCTTTAATAAATAAAGTTTAATTGCAACACAGTCATGCATTTATGTATTGTCTATGACAGTTTCATGCTGTCATGGCCAAGTTAACTATTTGTCCTGAAGATATGGCCTGAAGAGCTTAAAATATTTGCTATCTAATACTTTATAGAAAACTTTGCTGACCTCTGCTATTTGTTTTGTTTTATGATATAACACCATCATTCATGTTCTACTTTGATACAGCATGGTTTCTAAATCCCTCATTTATTCTGTTTCTTCTCCTTGATATACATTGTGTAAATTATTTCTTAATATGGATATGTTACTATACATAATGCTTTCCATATATTCAGGGCTGTAAAAATCTACAGTAAAATTTTTACAATATTCTGTATTTGTTTCACCTCTAAACTTTGGGCTTGAGAGAGGTGTATCCACAAATCTATTTTTTGACAATACTGTATTACATGTGTATACTCACATCCCATTAAAGGAGTATGTAGAGGAAACGTTAGTTCTATAAACTCTGTCTAGAATCCAAACTTAGATTAGATTGATGAAAAAATGTTTACTTGACCTAGTTAATTTTAATTCCAAAGGACAGCTAGATCTGAGTGCTTTTGTTTCTCTGTCACCTCCTGTGTTCTTTACTCTTGCTTTATTTTTAAGCAGACGATCTCTATTTCACAACAAAATGACCATCCAAAGCTCAAAATTGAGTAGTCCCAGTCTCAGAAAGAGAAAGACTTGAACTTTAAATGTCCATAGAAATCACTCCAATTAAATTTTAATTGGCTCTGGTTTGATCATGTGCCTACACCATGTCTTTTTTTTTTTTTTTAATTTGACAGAGATCACAAGCAGGCAGAGAGGCAGGCAGAGAGAGGGGAGGGGGAAAGCAGGCTCCCTGCTGAGCAGAGAGCCCCATGTGGGGCTCGATCCCAGGATCCTAGGATCATGACCTGAGCCAAAGGCAGAGGCTTTAACCCACTGAGCCACCCAGTCGCCACTACACTGTGTCTTAATCTACTAACATTGATCTCACATTCACATCCCACCTGGGTTGGAGTCATTGGGGGCACTTGATTAATAATCTAGTAGATGGAGGAGGCTTGCTCTCCAAAAGAAAAGATGCTCTATAGACTAAAACCTAACAGGGGACCATTGCACTCACTTTACTTCATTTGGTACTAATGGACAATACTTTCAAATTATCTCCTAAGCTCTCATTAGCTCAAATTAATATCAATTGGTGTACATCACACTAAGGCTTAAATATCATACTAAGGCAAAAAAAAAAAAAAGAAAAGAAAGAGAGAGAGAGAGAAACAACAACAACAAAAAAAAACATGGCTGGAAGATAAGAAGAAACCAATAGAGATGCATTTCATTACTGCCATATGCACATTTGTATTACCAAATCTAACAAAATTTTTAATTTGTTAGAATTAAAGTCCATTTAGTCAATGCAAGTAGTGCTTATCATTAACAGTAATATGTTCCAAATTTTTAAATTTCAATCTTACATGTTATTTATTCATGAATTTGTTCACTTAATAAGTGTTCGTTGAGTTCCTGCTCTGTGCTTGGCACATTTCCAAGGGAACTGGAATGTAATATTGAACAATCCTTGCATGGTCCCCAACATGCTAAGGCTTAAGCACAATGTAGACCACAAATCTTAAATAACTTATTATTTGGCCTCAGCTGTGATAAAGACTGTAAGGTACGTACAATAGAGCACTAGGCTGGTATAAAAGAGTGAAGACTAAAATATTCTATGGAATCAGAGAAGCTTCTTGGGAGGAATGAAATTTAAACCTAAGATTTGGTTGAGGAATACAAGTAGCTAGGTTCAAAAGTCTCTGTGTCTGTGTGTGTTGGTGGTAGATGAAGAGCAAGAAACAGTTTTCCAGTGTTAGTGTCAGTAGGGAGACCTGAAGAAGATGAGGATTCATGACACCATAGTAAGAGAAGAGAGAATTTGATAAGAAGCAAAAGGAAAAATATATGGAGGACGATATAGGTCTTTTATAGGATTTCTGAATTGGTGAAACTCCTTTCAGCTGGAAGGGCCTGGAGAAGTGGCTTTGGTTCCAGCAGAGTCCTCAGGCCTCAACACATGTGGCCTGGCCTTGGGAGAGGTCACAGCCCAGTTCTGGGATCTTGTTTGTTCTCCAAACAGGCCATCAGTTGCTGGCTCAGTCTCTAATTTACCAGACTTGACCTTCCCACCTCTCTCCAAGGAAGCTGCCCATCAGCAGGAGTTATGGGAAATTTGAACCAACTATTAACAGAAGTGGAGTTCACTGGAATGACATGGAGACCATCTACCCTTCCTGTTCATGGGCTTCGTTTACTTCGTGCTGGAGACTTACTCCTCCTCTTCTTCCTGGGCCACATGGTGGACACTGTGGCCTACCTGGGAAAGCTGTGGGTGCCCACTGGTTCCCTGGCCCACCTACCCTGCCCCCCCAGGCCCTGCAGATCGTCTGGGAAGCAGCCCGCTACCCGTGACCAGCAATGGATGCCTCCTCAGTCACCAGATATCTGGCCATGAGCTGCAGTGACTGTTCCTGGGGAACTGGGTGTCTCTTTGAGATTGTGATAGGTCCCAGGGACCTGGCTTCTTGGCAACCTGCTGAACATGGGATCCTGGACATCGTGGGCCTGTGTGTGTTTGCATAAGCATGTGCACACATGTATGCATGTGTACCCTTTGGGTTTCTGGGAGAAGTGGCTGACTGGATCATGTAGAGATGTCAAGATTGATAGAGAATCCTTCCACTCAAATACCAGAGCATTAAAAACCACATTTCGGGGGCACCTGGGTGGCTCAGTGGGTTAAAGCCTCTGCCTTCGGCTCAGGTCATGGTCTCAGGGTCCTGGGATCGAGCCCCACATCGGGCTCTCTGCTCGGCGGGGAGCCTGCTTCTCCTCTCTCTCTGCCTGCCTCTCTGCCTCCTTGTGATCTCTCTCTGTCAGATAAATAAATAAAATCTTTAAAAAAAAAAAAAACACATTTCGTTTTGGTCACTTAAAAAAGAATTAAAAGAAGGATTTTTGTTCTATCCTAAAAACAATGGAAAGCCATTGAATTGCTTGAAGCAAAGGAGTGATGTAGGGAGATTTGTGATTTTAAAAGATCACTACATTTGTGTATGGGAATGTTTTAGGATACTTGCTAGAAGCTTATCACAATAGTCTTTTAGAGAGGACTGCTTATAATATGGAGGTGGCAGTCATCAGTCATTGTCTAAGACCCACAAATAACTGGCCTGAGACCATTTTTAAAAGTAGAATCAATAGGTCTTAATGATTGTCTGCTTTTATGTGCACATATAAATATGACTCACTTCTTTAATCTAATGTTAATCATTATGAAGTTATGTTCTTTTTTTAAAATTTTATTTATTTATTTGACAGAGAGAGAGATCATAAGTAGGCAGAGAGGCAAGCAGAGTGAGAGGAAGGGAAGCAGGCTCCCTGCTGAGCAGAGAGCCCGATGCGGGGCTTGATCCCAGGATCCTGGGATCATGACCTGAGCTGAAGGCAGAGGCTTTAACCCACTGAGCCACCCAGGTGCCCCTGAAGGTATGTTCTTTTTAAGCAAAAGTAACTGATATGATACTTATATTGCATTAGAAACCTAATTTGTTGATATAACCTGAATTTTTTAATGCACAAGAAGTTAACTAAACCTTTTCAAAATAATTTTTCTCCTTTGAGAATAATAATTTATTTTCTTACTTTGATAAATATAGTATTTCATAACCAAGAAACTATAAAGTATCTTTAAATGTATCAGTGGCATTTCTGTCTCACTGGCCTTTTGGGAATCCAAGGAAAAATAAAGTTGCCCAGAATAAAGGAACAACAAAAGTTATAAGAAGGAGAAAGACAGTTGAGAAAAATAAACAGCAGAACAAGGACACCCAGAGGGAACATACAGTCTACCCAATTTTCGGTCTTACCTAAATTTGAAATATCCGACGAGACAACTCTATATACAGGAGAAACAGGTATCCAAGCATTCCCGACTCTTAAGGTTGCACTGACCTCTTTTAAATGCTCCACAGTTTACACTTACTCTTCTGTAACTGAAATTGTCTGACTATACAGCAGCCTGACCATGAGCAGTGACCTTCTCAAGGCTTGCTTTCTTTTTCTTTCTGTGTCAGGACGTAATAGTAATAATAGCATATTGAGAACATATATACGTTCTTATATATGAGAACATGGCAAGTTTGTTTCATGCGCTTTACTTGTGCTTTACTCATTTAATCTTCACAAGAGTCTTTGAGGTAGTTCCATTGCCCCCACTTTACTGATGAAGTGGTTGTGACATAACAAGGTCACACTCTTTCCCCAAGATCACTGAGTTAGTAAATGGCAGACATGAGATCTGAGCATACATGGTTTAGCTTCAGCCCAAGACATTGATTGCTTGCTCCCTTAACCCTAATATAGCAGGTACAGTAGCAATAGCTACAATCCATGGAGCATTCCTTTTGCCAGACACTGGTGGTTTAAAAAAATGTAACTTAAATCCTGAAAACAATCTGAGCAACACTTTTAAGGTAGGCATTATTATTCTCATTTTCAGAAAAGGAATTGATGGCTCAGGAAGCTTAATCCTTTTGACACAGGTCATGCAACTAGTAGAAAACAAGTCAAACTCCATAGTCAGATATGTCTGGATACAAAAACTATTCCCTTTTAGCATCAAGAAAACTTAGATCCTAGTTTTATCACTGACAGTATGACCATGAATATCATTTAATCCCCCAGCTTCAGTTCATTCAACTATAAAATAAAAGTGATTCTCAAACTTAAGTTGTCTCAGGATATCCTTGCGGTATTTGTTATAAATGCAGATTTCCTAGTCAATCCTAAATAGCTTGATCAAGTAGATATGGGGTGGCGGTGAAATCATCTGCCTTTGAAAAATCTGATTCAAGTGAATGTAGACCATACTTCAGTAGAAGTAGCTGACCTCACCTTGAAACAGTCATTAACCAAATGCTGTCTCTGTTTTGCTCTGTTACAACTTTGAAAGTCAGCAATCCTCTCCATGGTGCTCTCCAGATAGCACCTGGACCACCTGGAAACTTAAAACATTTGAGGATAATTGATTTAGTGGTGCCTGCCTGGCTCAGTTAAGCATCTGACTCTTACTTTTGGCTCAGGTCATGATCTCAGGGTCCTGAGATTGAGTCCCGTGTTGGGCTCCATGCCCAGCTTGGGATTCACTCTCTCCGTCTGCCCCTCCACACAACTCTTGCTGCTCTCTCTCTCTCTCTCTAAAAAGAAAAATAAGAAGAAGGAGAATTGATGTAGTATGTCAACTACATACTACAAAAACTACAAAAAAAAATTAAAAAAGAGAGACACCAGAGATCCTACTTTCCCTTTCTACCACATAAGGGCACAGCAAGAGAGTAACCAGCTACAAACCAGTAACCAACCATGGTGGCAACTGTCTCAGCCTCCAGTCTCCAGCAGTGTGAGAAAATTAATTTCTGGGTTTTTTTTTAATTTATTTATTTGTCAGATAGAGAGAAAGCGCAGGGGCGAGCACAGGCAGACAGAGTGGCAGGCAGAGGCAGAGGGAGAAGCAGGCTCCCTGCTGAGCAAGGAGCCCGATGCGGGACTCGATCCCAGGACGCTGGGATCATGACCTGAGCCGAAGGCAGCCGCTTAACCAACTGAGCCACCTAGGCGTCCCAATTTCTGGGTTTTTTTAAAGAGTTTATTAGTTGAGAGAGGGAGAGAGTGTGTGAGAGAGCACAAAAGTGGGGTGAGGGACAGAGGTAGAAGCAGACTCCCTGCAGAATAGGGAGCCCATTACAGGACTCAGTTCCAGGATTCTGGGATCTTGACCTGAGCTGAAGGCATGTGCTTAACAGACTGAGCCACCCAGGTGCCCCAAATTTCTATTGTTTAAGCCAAAAAGAAAAATCTATTCAACTGTACAACTGATTGGAATCAGAGAGCCCAGTTCACCACTTATTTCCAGCATTTATTATAGTGCTTAATAGTAGATACTTAATATTTGCTTAATGAGTGAATAATATTCATTACATTTTACTTTAGAACATTTCTAAGGTGTAAAAATTTAAAGGAAACAATCTGATAATAAATACTAATATATGTATGTCATCTCTGTAAGCAGAGAGTTCATGTACCATACCAATGGCTTTATTTCATATACTTTCGTGATGTTACCACCTAGGCTAGATTCTATTCCATGACATTAGAATTATTGCCACAAGTCAGTCTTCTTCCCTGGAGTAACTCTTTTAGAGCACAGTTTGTATAGTTTTTTTTTGTATTACAGCCTTTTAAAATATGATTCATCAACACATTTGTGATGATCAAAATCCTTAAATTGCTCTCTGGTTTTTTTCTATATTAGGTGTAAACTTCTTCTTTACGGACTTCCTATGCATTTAACTACAAACTTTTTTTGTCTTCATAATTCCCTAGTGCCCAAAGCATCTCTTGCATTTCAACCAGAATCATCTGATCACTATTCTGGGAACACACACACACAAAGCCCTTCCTTTGATTTGGCCTTTCCCCTTTGCACTTTCACTTTGCCACATTCTTTTTGTTCTTCAAAGTTGGACTCAGATGTCATCTTTTTGAAGACAATTTGACTGATTCTGATATTAAACTATATTTTGTTTCATGTTATTCTTTTCTCCTGACCTAACTGCAACCTTCCACAAGACAGAATCTGTATGTACTCCAGAGTGAAATTTTTCACCATGCTGGTTCTGGGTCTCATTCAACGTTTGTTAATGATTTATAATGAAACAACTGAATGGAGTAGAGAAGAAAGCAAAGACGAAATCAAAATGTTTCACTATATAAACCTAAGATTTTTTTCATGAAACTTTTCTTTTTGTTGAATTGTGTGCATGAATGCCTATTCACAGTACAAATGCATTATCTTAGTTCAAAAAGTTTGAAAGCTACTATTTTATAGAACCAAACACAGCATTGATCACATTATAAAAATCCAGTAAGCACCTGCCATTTGATTGGTTGATATGACTCTGAGTTAATATATACAATCAATGCTGGGAAAGTAGGTCTGGTGCTGTACAAAATAATCATATTGGTGCTAAGGCAGTATATGAAAATATGATTTATTTAATCACTTAACAATGGCAAAGGAGGATTTAGTTTACAAATATAATATGACTTACTCGGTATTACTTAAACTTCCCATTATTCTGGTTTTAAAATTTAATCTCCTCTCTAATGAAAAATCAACTTTGGGTTGTGTATTTGACAAGCACCGGAAGACTAATGGGCTTGTGTTATTTTTCTTTAAGCACTGGGTAAGAAATGGATTTAAAAGTTGACCTAATATGTTTTAGTTTAATGAGTTTCAGACTTTAGAGCTTCATTTCACTTCACCATAAACACCTGAATTCTCAATCTAATACTTCTCTCCATGGGATTGTCTATAATCTAGGAAGAAGAATAAAGGTTTTGAGCTTTTAGAATTGGTATAGAAAGTGCCTAATTTCAGAACTAAGTCAGTAGTGCAGGCTGCATTACATGGAATCAGTTTGTAATGCGATCTATATCAAAGACATATGCCATTGGTTCATGCTTCAGCGCCGACCTCTGAAGGAAGCAGGAAAGATGGCAAGAGGATAAAGGCAGGTCTTCATTAACCAATATTTGATGGCATGTGGCGAACTACGGAGCGGTAGCAGAGTCAACGGCAATGTTCTCTAAAACACTACACGTGAATGAATTATGACGGCAAAATCTTGTCATGTTGTTCTGTCCGAAGTCTTTTTCAGCAGTTTTTAAGTGATACTAGTTATTGATCATCTTTCTGCCTAATGTCAAAGGTTTGTTTTGTTTCTATGTGTGTGTGTGTGTGTGTGTGTGTGTGTGTGTGTGTGTGTGTTTTAAGAGAGAAAAAAGAGGGCTTTTGTTGGTTTTCTTTTCTTTTGCTTTGCAAAGTGAAAAAAGAAGTCAAGGCAACACAGCGCTAACACCAGCCTTGCAAATATAGCAGACGTGCATTTTTTGAGAGCAATAATAACGTGTAAAATAATGATGCTATTAGAGTCTAGCAAGTCAGGGCAGAGAGGAGGTGAGAGTGAGCAGGAGTGGAGGGGGCATCCCCAACCAGCATGAAGGCCATAGATAACCAGGCATGACCAAACATAGGGAGGAAAAAAATGTTCATGAATCACAGATCATATTTCACTTGGGAATTTGAGAGTCATAAAGCCTTTGCATTTTAAAGCTGGAAGGGACTTAGTTCAACACTCTCATTTCACAGAAGAGGAAATTGAATCATGTTCTGCTAAGCTATACAGTATGTGTTCCGTGTTCGTAAAAATGGCAAGCAGCTTTTCAGAACCAGCCCTACACACTAGATAAAATATATATTTGTCTCCCTCCCCTGCATCCCTTTCCACTGTTTCCCTGCAAACTCTCTTTATCCTTCTTCCCCTCTTACTTTCTATTACAATTTCTTTTTATTTTATTTATTAATACCCTAAGTGACTTCAGATTTTCATGTGGAACGCTGGACATGGGAAACAGGTGATCCTCATCTCTAGGAAGTTCATGATCTGATGGGTGAGAAAGATGATACAGAAGATAGTAAAACTGCAGGACTGTAAGTTAAACAAAGGGGGATTAATGTGTGATTCTGTAATTTTCCATTAAAATGACAACTCAGCTATTCTCTAGATATATGGAGAATGTGATGATTAAGCTGAATTTTAAGGCATTAATATGAGTTAGATTTTTGTTTATATTAGCATTATATAAGCAGAGAGAGGGAAGAGGAGAGACTGTTATGTAGCTAGTGGTTTAGCTATAATACTCTGGGTAAAGTCCATCTTATTAAAGAGACTTGTTTTTCTACCTATATTTACTCCCTAGGTGATCCTGTCTTGCCTCATGATTTTAAATACCATCCATTTTTTCACAGTGGGTTTGCACACACAGGTGTTATGCAAACCACCGCTAAACCTAAAACAAAAGGGGAAAGGAAAAGTCTCATATCAACATTGTTATCATTGAACACATAGATTTGGGTAAATCTACCATTACTGGTCATCTGATCTATAAGAGTGGTGGGATCGACAAAAGAACTAATAGAAAAATTTGAGAAGGAGGTTATTGAGATGGGAAGGGGCTCCTCTAAGTGTGGCTGGGTCTTGGATAAACTGAAAGCTGAACATGAATGAGGTATCACTTTTGATGTTTCCCTGAGGAAATTCGAGACCAGGGAGTGTTATGTGACCATCAGTGATCCTCCAGGACACAGAGACTTTATCAAAAATGTGATTATAGGCACATTTCAGGCTGACCATGCTGTCCTGATTGTTGCTGCTGGTGTTGGTGAATTTGAAGCAGGTAGCTCTGAGAATGGGCAGACCTTTGAGCATGCCCTTCTGGCTTACACACTGGGTGTGAAACAACGAATTGTCAGTGTCAACAAAATGGATTTCACTGAGTCACCCTATAGCCAGAAGCGACACAAAGAAATCGTTAAGGAAGTCAACACCTACATTAGGGAAATTGGCTACAACCCTGACACAGTAGCATTTGTGCCAAATTTTGGGAGGAATGGTGACAATGTGCTAGAGCCAAGTGTTAATATGTCTTGGTTCAAAGGATGGAAAGTCACCCATTATGGATAGCAATGCCAGTGGAATGACATGCTTCAAGCTCTGGATTGCATTCTGCCACCAGCTTGTCCAACTGACAAGCCCTTGCATCTGCCTCTCCAGGATATCTACAAAATTGGTGGTATTGGTACTGTCCCTGTGGCCCAAGTGGAGATTGGTATTCTTAAACCTGGCATGGTGGTCTCCTTTGCTTCAGTCAGTGTCACAACTGAAGTAAAATCTGTTGAAATGCACCATGAAGTTTTGAGTGAGACTCTTGCTGGGGACAGTGTAGACTTCAGTGTCAAGAACATATGTGTCAAAGATGTTTGTCCTGGCAATATGGCTGGTGACAGCAAAAATGACCCACCAATGGAAGCAGCTGGCTTCAAAGCTCATGATTTTCCTGAACTATCTTGGCCAAATCAGTGCTGGATATGCACATGTGCTGGATTTTCTGGATTTTCACCTGGCTCACATTGCTTGCAAGTTTGCTGAGTGAAGCAGAAGACTGATGATCGTTTTGGAAAAATGCTAGAAGACGGCCCCAAGTTCTTAAAATCTGATGATGCTGCTACTATTGATATGGTGTGTTGAGAACTTCTCTAACTATCCTCCTCTGGGCTGTTTTTCTGTTTGTGATATGAGACAGATAGTTGTTGTGAGTGTCATCAAAACAGTAGACAAGAAGAGAGCTGGAGGTGGCAAGGTCACCAAGTCTGCTCAGAAAGCTCAGAAAGCTAAATGAATATTATTCCTAATACCTGCCACTTCAGTGTTAATCAGTGGTGGAAGAAAGGTTTTAGAACTGTTTGTGTCAATTGGCCATTTAAGTTTAATAGTAAAAGACTGGTTAAAGGTAACAATGAATCATAAAACCTTCAGAAGAAAAAGAGAATGTTTTGTGGACCATTTGTTTTGTGTGTGTGTGTGTGTGTGTGTGTGGCAGTTTTAAGTTATTAGCTGGAGTAGTTTTTAATGGAAATGACCAAAAAAATCTCACAGAATTTTGAGACCCATTAAAATAAAAGTTTATTAAGAAAAACAATAAAATAAATGAAAAAATAAATAAATGCCATCTACTTGCTGATGACATCCCAATCTATATTTTAGCCTATACTTCAGACTTGTGTATATCCAACTGCTTACTCAATATCTCTATTCAGAAGTCCAACAGAATTTTTAATATAAATTATCTAAAAATAAAATATGTGATTCCCCTTCAAACACTTAATTACTGCAAAATCCCCCACCTAATTGTTGATGTAAAAATCTTGAGGTCAGCTCAACTTCCTTTTTCCTTCAACCCAGGTATTCTAACTATATCTTCTCAAAGAATCTCACTTGATTTTTATTATCACTGATGCAACTATTATAGTCCAAGCCTTGTGGATATTTCATGGTTTCTTAATAGGTTTCTCTGTGTCAACTCTCCTTCTTTCCACTCTTTTCTCATTATAGCAGCCAGATGGATCCCATTTAAAAATGGGTTTCCCATGTCATTCCTTTGATTTGAAAGCTTCTCATATCACCTAAAGTAAAAGCCGCAATTCTTACTGCAACCACATTGCCCTCTGTGATCCGGCCATTTGTTATTTCTGAACCCTAATCACCAACTCCTCACCTCTGTCTCACTCACCTCGAGTCATATGGCCCTCTAATCAAGTGCAAAGATCCTGTGGTATGAGTGGAGTGTGCCTGCTGTATCTGAGACAAAGTGACGGCCATATGACTAGAGGTGACTTTGCCTCAGACAGCAGGCACACTCGTGTCACGGAATCTTTGTGCTTGCTATTCTCTTTACTTCCTAGTATCTTCTGCTCCAGATATTCACAAAGCTCCCTCTCTTGCTTCCTTCAAGCCACAACTCAAATGTCACATTCTCCTGAGATTTCACTATCTATCTTACCTAAAAAATATTGTACATTTGTATCTTAGTTTTGCTTTTCAGGTTTTGTCTTTGTTTTTGGTTTTGATTTTGGTTTTTTGTTGTTGTTGATGTGTTGTTACCATGCACTAGAGTATAAGATCTACAGGGACAGTGTCCTTACCATTAGCAATTGGTTCTCACAAGCTGGTATAAACCAGCTCCAACACGCCCCTCCTCATGGATATTTGTAATATGAATGGGAAAAAACTTCTCCTGTCCAAAGGCACTTTCTCATCATTGAAAATTCCATTATTAAAGGTGCCTTAGGATAAACATAAGCTTTCCATCTCTCTCTAAATGCTGACCTCTTGGGAAAAGAAACACATCAAGTTAAATGAATTATTAATACATTAGCATAAGATTATTAATTGCATATTTTGCTTCCCTATTAACTTTCTTTTAGAATCACTAAAAAGTGGGGTTTTGCAGGTGGGGAAAAGACAAGGATAAACCTGAAAAATGTAACAATACCTGGATGAAAGAGACTGAACTGCTACAGGAATAAGGAAGGTATATAGTAATGGATAAAGAAAGAGTATGGTTGACAGACTGTGTATGGCCATTTGACTTTTTGAGTCTACAACATCCAGACAATAGGACAGCCAGGGGATGAAGTGATGGAGAAGAACTTGCTTAGCTCTCAAGGTAAAAAATCTTGATTTTTTTTTTTAAGATTTTTTTTAAAAAGATTTTATTTATTTATTTGACAGACAAGAGATCACAAGTAGGCAGAGAGGCAGGCAGAGAGAGGGGGGAAGCAGGCTCCCTGCTGAGCAGAGAGCCCAATGCAGGGCTTGATCCCAGGACCCTGGGACCATGACCTGAGCCAAAGGCAGAGACTTTAACCCCCTGAGCCACACAGGCACCCCAAAATCCCAATTTAAATACAGGCATTCAACTCATGAAGTTTAAGCTGAATATCCATAAACTATAATCAGATTTACCTTATAGGTTTTTGTACCAAAAATATATTAAAAATCCAAATTAAATAACATTTTTAAACATCTAGCATCATATGTGACTAACAGTAACTAAGTAGTACCAGCTTTCATGAATTTAGCTATTCATTAATGATTTATATTGATACATTGCATTACCACCACTGGAGCTTCCATACAGTTTATATCTTCAAACAAAAGTAAAATGGATGCTCCACAATATGGCAGTTTGGTATCACATGATTGGTAAAGGAATTCCCCTTCCATAAAATTCCTACCATTTGTTTAAAATAATTAAATAATGTCTTACACAAATGTAGAAATATGTTCCAGAAGAGGGAGGGTGTTATACTTTTCTTGGACTCTTTTAAAATAGATGCCAGAAAAAGTCAGAGTGTGATGGATACAAATAATTTCATTTCCATTTAGTAAATACGTCGCCCTTAGTCTAAAATGGCATACAAAACAGATGGACAAAGTCTACTGCAGATGACAGATACCGTTCAAGAAAGAATGTTTAAATGGGCATGTAGATGTCTATTTCTTTTATATTCTTTTCTACTCTAGCAATTAACCACAGCAATAAAAGTGAAACTCTTACGGGGTGCATCAGTGGCTCAGTTGGTTAGGCATCTGGCTCTTGGTTTCATCTCAGGGTAGTGAGATCGAGCCCCATGTCAGACTCCATGCTCAGTGGGGAGTGTGCTTGAAGATTCTCTCCCTCTGCCCCTCCTCCAAATTGTGTGTGAACTCATGCACTCTCTCTCTCTTTCTGTCTTTCTAAGATAAATAAATCTTTAAAAAAAATTTTTTTTAAATGAAGCTGTTAAACATTTCTGGACCTCCACTCTGCTGTTTGGAAAAGAATCAGTGGGCATTGTGAATTTCACATTTTATATAAATTTCACATTTTATGGCAAAGAAAAAGAAGAAATCATTAATATTTGATATAAAGAAGTCAAAAACAGCTGATAGGAAGCAAAAAAGTAGAAAGACAAGTGATGAGAGAGTTTGATCCAAATGAGTAAGCAATTATTAAAGGAGTCTTGGTTGAGCAAGACAGAATCAGCATTGTAGGGGGCATTAGTTGAACTAAGGAATCAGGACTGATTAAGAACAGCTGGCAGAAGGAGGGGCTGAGAACTACGTAATCACCCAATGTGAATTCAATATAATTGACTCAGATTATCCCAGTAGCCTCAACTATTTTCTTGCTCCACAAAGCAGCTATTTCTGTTAGAAATAGAATTAACTCTTTCTGTCATTAATTTCTTTGATGTCCTACAGAATTATCTTGCAGTAGCTCACAGACATCTTTGCCAGAAAATAGCCAGCTTCATTATGAAATGCTAGAACAAGAAATATTACAACTCAAAAGAATTTGGAAGCAAAAGCAGACATTTCATCTCTCCCCTATACCCCAAGAAAATGCCAGAAATTTTCCCCAAGAAAAATGCCATAAATATGATACTTCATATTTCATATTTATAGCACATTTTGTTTCTAAGAACTGTAAATCATTTTTTCAGTGAAAATTTCACGTTCTTATCCTACCTCCAGAGGGAATAGGTACCCCCCCCCTTTTTTTTGGTACTTAAGGCATCACTGAGACCTAGAAAAATCTGAATTTAACTTGTAAGGATTTTGTAGTTTAGTAGTTTAGTATCCTCGGCAGAGGATACATACATATACATTTACTCCCAAAAAGAGAAATGAAGAGTGTGAATACCCACAGGGTATTTCTAAAGGACCTATACCAGTAAGAACACGTTAGCAAAAATAATAAATAGTAATTAGAAATTAAAGAATACTTGAAAAAATTTTAAACAGATCTATATTAACAAATATAGCAGAAAAGAGAACCCACACCAAACAACTATCTTCAGCATGGAAAAATGTATTCACAATTGAATAATGAAGCCAGTTATAACAAATTTTAATATTAAAATTTTAAAATTGCTTTAGAAATAAAACAAAATGATGACAGATTCATTTCCATTTAATATATTTATTTCAGATTTAGACTCACCTTTTACATAAAGGATTTTGTACTTGCTTTAATCATTAGAAATATTCCAGAACAAGATAATAATAAAAAATGCTGTATGACCTGAGCAAAAACCAGATATTACTAGGTCCCCATAATGAACTAATTACTGTAGCTGAACTCTTTCGGCTACTGTAGCTCCCTAAGAAATTCGTGTTCATGTCATAGGATTTATAATTTTCAACTGTGAGGACTTAGCACAAGTCTTCACAACTACTCCAATTCTGTTGACTGGCTTTATCAGCCTGTAGAGTATTTGTGAACATGGCTCCTAAACGATTTTCTTTCTTTCTTTCTTTCTTTTTTTAAGATTTTATTTATTTACTAGACACAGAGAGAGAGATCACAAGTAGGCAGAGAGGCAGAGAGAAAGAGGGGGAAGCAGGCTCCTCACTGAGCAAGGAGCCTGATGAGGAGCTCGATCCCAGGACCCTGAAATCATGACCCGAGCCCAAGGCAGAGGCTCAACCCACTGAGCCACTCAGGCGCCCCAACTCTTAACCATTTTCTTGGCATGTACAGAAACAAGCCTTGTTGGGTCATAGGTAAATAGTATTTCCTAAGGGTATTTTAGAGAAATGCTTCTCAAACTTGACTGAGAATACAAATGGCCTGGAGCTTTGTTAAAATGTAAATTACAATCTAAGAGCCTAAGGGGAGAGCTGAGATGATGGGTGACTCTACTGTGTCCAGATACATAATGTTGTTGCTACTGCTCCATTGCTCACTCCGTAGAACAAGACTTTGGAACTTGGTTGCTCTTGACCTTTTCTTATCATTAAAAATGTTGAGTTAAATACATGAAATTGCACATTGTGATTCCTATGTCAGAAGAAGAACTGATACATGTACAGAGAGGAGAGAGCTGTGACCAAAGAACTTCTCTTTTCTCAATTCTACTTTATAGAAACTTTATTGCTATTCTTCCTTGAAGCTAGAGAACACCTTAACAAGAAGGAACCCATCACAGAAAGTGACATTAATGAAGTTAAGCCTGAAGCTTCCACATTACAGACTATTAGCTTAGTCTTTTGATGTCAGTCTCTGTCACCTTCTCAAAGTATCTGTGGCAAATGAGATTTGGTTCTATACTTCAACTATCATTGCATAATATAATGCCAATGTGGGCATTTTAGCATCAAATTTCAGGTTTATATTTATAAAACACTTTTAAAATTAAGTCATCTCATTTTGGGGCTCAGGTTGGCACATGCATTCCTCAGGCCCACTGCATGTATTCTACCTTGGGACTCTGTAAAGTCACATGCCATTGCATTAATTTATATGGTTGTAAAAAATTCATAATATGTACAAACTGTTCTGGTAATCAATTTTGTATATTTTGCATCCTTTCCATGGTTACATATAAAATATTGGTGACTGCATGCTTCCTGCAATAATATTTCCCTGCCGTGGTATTTGCTAATGGATCAGATAATGTATTATCCCCACTGACAGGATCAACAATACCATTAAAATTGTTGCAGATACTAAAGAAAGCCAGGAAGTGTTACATATATATATACTCAGAAAAATATGGATTATGGAGTAGTGCAGAAAGCAAATTACATGAACTCACATACTGATTGTAATTGCTAGCCCTTCCAACAATTCAACCATCATCTTCATATTTAGGAAAGTACAAAAATAGCAATGACAAACTTCCATGCAAATAAATCCTCTTTCTCTACTGTCCTCAATTTGTCTTTTACTTTGAGTTTGAAGCCCTAAGCAAAGCAGCATCCTTAGATGTGCTAAGATTTTTTTGTTTAACATGGAATAGAAGAGGAAGACACAGTGCCAACTGTGATACAGATTATGATCACCTTAAATTAAATGACCCTGAAAGCGAAAGGCACTGTCTAGAGTGGTCAAAGTAATTGTTTATAAAGACTTCATTTACCTATCACCAGGAAAAAGATGATCTCTCCAATGGCTGGCTAGGACTGAACACATCTCTGACCTCAGATAACAGACCTGAGGCACTTATGGTGAATGTTCCAGCAGGAAAGACAGTGGAGGTTTGTGGAAGAATATATAATACATATAACAAAAACTTGCAAAAGCTGTTTTATCAGGCAGAAATGATGGAGGTAAGTTATTGATGATGGTAAATAGCACAACAGAAAATAGTGTAGTATGAATCAAGGAGTTAAATCAAAAATGAACAAAGAAACAGGTCAAAAAATGCTTCCTAAGGTTAGTAAAAAAAAAGAAAGTTTTGTTTTTTAAAGTGACAGCATCAGAATTTTATACACACAAATAATATATAGCCATTATGTAACAATATATTTATGTGCAGTTTATTTTAAATGTAGGAATGATACAAACCATGTATATGCAATTTAGAGTGTAGTATCACTAAAAAAGCGCAATTCAAATAATAGAAGCATCAATATTATAATACTAGAGAATTAACCGAACTTTATACTCTACTCCTGAAAACAGATTTATTTTCATTACAGGCTCTGATCTGTTTAGAATTTTAACAGTTTCTATATCCCTGTCGTAAAAACTGGTCACGATGTGCCAGAAAAGCAGATACGCTAGTGGTAGAAAAAGCAAGCAAAACTTAATATTTAGTGTTGGCCCATCTAACTTAAACTTTTTTTTCAGTGAGATAAAATAAATTAGCCTTACATCCAGCAAGGAGCTATACAAAGCCTAGTATTTATTTAAAATGGAAGTTCATTTTAATGTTGAATTAACAATATTTTATGCTGAGTTGAGTTGAATGTGGAGAATCTCTTTGTGCTGCATGTTCCTTAATTTTAATTGCCCAATTAGCCGGGGCTGCCTTGTTCATGCTGAACAGGAGCAAGCCAGATCACTCTAGCAAGCAGCACAAAGGTTAGATCTGGCAGTTTACTCATGTGTAACTAGAAAGCAAATTACCTCACATTCTTCATAAGCAATATCATAGGAGAACCAATATCTAAAAATGTAAAAGTAATGAATGTAAAATGTTGATGTTAAGAATGCATTACTATTTTACTCATTATTTCTCATTATTTTCTCAAATATCATTATAAAATAATGTATTTCATCATTGTAACCCACCTTAATTAAACAGAAGAAGCCATTTGCTTAAAGAAAGGTTTGTGAAAATTACTACTCCCTTGGAAAATAGGGCCAACCAAAAAGTATTTGACTATTTCTGCCAACATAAAGAGAAATCTTAAAGATGGATATAACTGCTTGGGCAAGATAAATAGATAGCAACTCAATTTATAGGATAGTGACTATTTAATTTTCCTGTTTCTATTATTTTTCACGGAATCTGTTAGTAGTGAAAATAAAAATAATTCATTAAATGTGACTTCGTGGGACGCCTGGGTGGCTCAGTGGGTTGAGCTGCTGCCTTCCGCTCGGGTCATGATCCCAGTATCCTGGGATCGAGTCCCGCATCGGGCTCTCTGCTCGGTGGGGAGCCTGCTTCTCCCCTCCCCTTTCTGCTGCCTCTCTGCCTACTTGGTTATCTCTGTCTGTCAAATAATTAAATAAAATCTTTAAAAAATAATAATAAAAAAATGTGACTTCGTAGCAATTTTAAGTATTCGTATAGACATTTTCCTGGTAATTAAAAAAAAAATACCTAGCAAATATTTATTATTTAAGAAGTGATGGCAAATGGTTAAAGGATAGTATCAGGGGGCACCTGGGTGGCTCAGTGGGTTAAGCCTCTGCCTTTGGCATAGGTCAGGATCTCACAGTCCTGGAATGGAAACCTGCATGAGGCTCTTTGCTCAGCAGGGAGCCTGTCACCCCCCCCTCCCCGCCCCCGCCTGCTTATCTGCCTATTTGTGATCTCTCTCTCTGTCAAATAAATAAAATATTTAAAATAATATATGAAAGTAATATAGAGTAGATTTGTGTCATGGTTAGAAATAAATTATAAAGTATTGAATTATAATATATTATTTAATAAATCAATATCAAGGCTCTGCAAAAAACATAAAATACTTACTCCACAATGCATACAATAAAAATTATTAAAAATTAAAAATATCAGGAACATGTTAGTAAAAATCAAAGAAAAAAACTAATTTAAAAAGAAGACTTAAGAGAGCCCAGGTGTTGGAATTAGCAGATAGTGTCTATTATAGGTTTATTTAATGACTCAAAAGAAAATTTAATCTTAATATTTTAATATACAGGGAATCTCAAAAAGACAAGAGCGAGGAATAAAAATAATAAAAGGAGAAAACAGAAATTTTAGAACTTAAGAATATAAAACCTGAAATGATATACTCACTGCATGGGTGTAGCAGCAGATTGAAGATGATAGAAGAAAGGGTTAGTGATCTCAAAGAGAAATCCATAGGAATTATCCACTCTGAAGAATGGACAGAAAACAATTAAAATCAAGAGAACAGAAGGGCTCCTGGCTGGCTCGGTTGGTAAATCATGTGGCTCTTGATCTTGGGGCCATGAGTTCAAGCCCCACTTAGGACACAGAGTTTATAAAAAGAAAATAATAATAATTATAAAAGAAAAGATTAGTAACTCAAGGACAAGGAGTCTAACATATATGTATTTTGGAAAGTACCAAAAGAGGAAAGAGAGATAATGTGTCAAAAATATTTGGTGAAGTAATTATTAGAAATTTTCTAAAAGTTTTGAGAGAAACAACCATTTACATAGATCCAGAAAACTCAATGATACTAAAGCAGATAAATACAAAGCGAAGTATATTAAGTAACATCAGAGTTAAAGTATTGAAAATAAAAAAACAAAGATAAGACATTAAATATATCCAGGGAAAATGAAATAAAATATACAGAGGAATAATAATACCAATTAAGACCAAGTTTTTGTCAGAAACAATAAATGTCAGACAAATAATATCATTTAAATGCTAAAAAACAAAAGTCCATTCAGAAATCTATATACTATATGTAAAGTATACATCAAAAAGAAAGGAAAATGAATATTTTCAGATAAACAAAAGAGAGAATTCATTGCCATAAAACTGCACTACAAGATACTACAGATAGTCCTCAGTCTAAGGAAAATGACACCAAATAGAAATTCTGATAAAAGGAAACATGGATAAATATTAAAGATTAGTTTTTTTCCTTTTATAACTTTCTTAGATGACAAGTTTTGAAGCAAAAATATCATTGTAAAGTGGTTATCTTTTGTCTAAGAAGGTTTTGACATTTGTGGTGTGATATGTAAAGACTCAAAATGGAAATTGGTATAATTCTAAACCTGTTTAGACTCTGATTGACGCATGTTGCCTGTTTTAATTCCTGGAGCAATCCCTAAAAAGTATTAAAATGCAACATTAGTAAAACTCTGTAGCCAGGTTCTTATTGGGCAGCACTATTTATAATCACTGTGCATTTTTATATTAACCCAGTCTTCAAGGTTATACAATGTGTGTGTATTCTATTTATTTAAAGATAGATAATTGACTGATAGACAACTGACGGTGATAGAGAGCTGATAGGTAGGCGAATACTAACACACAGTAGAGGTGGAGTGGTCAAGGCTTGAGCTGTAGAATAAGATAGCCCGAGTTCAAAGCCATCACTGTCATTTATTCTTTATGTGACCTTGGACAAGTTACCTAAACTCTCCTTTTCTGAGTTTCCTTATCTATAAAATGAAACAAATAATAATACATCTCTTACAGTTTTTAAAAAAATTATATGCATATTAATCCATATAAATTTCTTATAACAATGCCTGGCACACGAAAAGCATTCAGTAAATATCAAGGTTTTTTTTTTTTTTTTAAGATTTTATTTATTTATTTGACAGAGAGAGACACAGTGAGAGAGGGAACACAAGCAAGGGGGCTGGGAGTGGGAGAAGCAGGCTTCCCGCAGAGCAGGGAGCCCAACGTGGGGCTCCATCCCAGGACCCTGGGATCATGACCTGAGCCGAAGGCAGATGCTTAACGACTGAGCCACCCAGGTGCCCCTCAAGGGTTTTGTTTTTTTTTTCAAGCCACATTAAAGAATATCCCTATTTGGCATTAAATTCTTGGTTTGCTCATTTGGTTTTGAATTTTTTAGAACTATCATAACAGGAACATTTTTAAACATTGTAAATTTCTGAGTCCACAAACCTCAGAGTAGCTGAAGCTTTCCCACATGACTATGGAAGCAGCAGAGAGCCTTCCAGGCCTGCCTCAACAACTGTAGCAGCTTTCACGCACTATGCAAAGGGACCCAGGCATGGTCTTGTCATGATGGTTAGATGGTCACAGATTGGTTATAGTAGGTATAGAAACTCTCTCCCGTGGCACCTGGGTGGCTCAGTCAGCTAAGCAACTGCTTTGGGCTCAGGTCATGATCCCAGGTTCCTGGGATGGAGTCCTGCATCTGTCTCCCTGCTCAACGGGTAGTCTGCTTCTCCCTCTTCCTCTTCCACTCCCCAGGCTTATGCTCTCCCTCTCTCTCTCTTTCTCAAATAAATAAATAAAATCTTTAAAAAAAAAAAAAAAAAAGAAACTCTCTCATTGAAGAAAAATTCCTTGCATAAACAGAAAACTTTGGAAAAATATTCAGATTTATCATTTTTGACAAAGATGTATATTAAAGAAAATAGAGTCCCACATAAAAACCTTTGACCCATAAGGCTACATACAGTGAAAATGCCTCCATTGGATTTTGCGACATTCGTAAGTTCTACATAAACCTCTGAAGACTAAAACTGAAGGCAAAAGAAAAAAAAAAAGAAAGAAGGAAAGGAAAATGTGGACACATGATATAAAGAACCAAGAAAAATACACACTTTTTCTAAAGTTGAATTTAATAATGACACAAGTATTAAATCACAGTAGATAATTTGGTATAAATTTGTTTAATGACTGATGAAGTGAATACTATTTTTACCACTTCGGTTTGAAAATTAAAGTAGAAATGAGGAAGAGCTAAAATTAATTAAGCTTTTTACATTCAAATGCACTGCAGCAGGACAGAAAGACAGGAGGGCATTTCTTGCACTACCAGAACCAAGTCCAAAAAGAAGTATCAGGGAAAGAAAAGCTCATGCAAAATCTATGAATATATAAATGACTTGGAAGCTTGAAGTGTAAAAGAAAATATGATAAGAAAAGGAAAGGTGGCAAATGAAAAGAAGATTGCAGAAGACGTTAAGACAAATAATAAGACATTTTTCAAGCATGGGAGGAACAAAAGGTCAGTGACAGAGAGAGTGGAGTTTCTTACAGATGGCCAGAGCAATTTACTGACTGAAAAGACAGGCATTGCTAAAACAAAAATCAAATGAGTTCATTGCCTTTCTATTCTCACAGAGGGCTTAGGGAACAGAATCAGAAATAGACATAAATCTCAGGAGAATAAGAAAAAAAAAATACCAAAGGAGTATTGCACCATGCTGAAACAAGTGCCTAAAAATAAGAGCAGTTATTTTTTTTTTAAACAAGAAGTAAAAACTGCTTACATCCTTAATCTGTATCAATCATAAGGAAGAGCAAGTCATCAGGTGTTGGGGTTTTCCCTAAGATTATTATCCCTGTTTACAGCAAGATAGGTCACAAGAACCAGAGTTTGTCTAAAATAAATAAATAGCCTAGACTAAATAGAAAATTCTACTTAATACATATATATATATACACGTGTACATATATACACGTATATATATATATATACACACGTGTGTGTATATCTCATAACACTTTTGCTTTTACTAAAAGAAATTATGTTAAAATAAATGTATCTTGTTAGAGTAGGACCCTAGTTCCCATTGCTCAGCCTTCTAGATAACTAAACTGACAATTTAAATGTACAACTAGTTTTTGATATTAAATACTGAGAAGTGGCTTTATGGCACATCCAGGTGGCATGAGAGAGCTGAAGAAGATTTCACAACGCTATTTTGGAAACAAGTAGCCTAAAACAAGTAAACAATGTGAGGGGAGGTCAGCCTTGAAAGAGATTTAGGAAGACTGTAACCAAAAGGTGTAGAACAGACTGTCCCAGATAGAGAAGAAAGAGAAATTTTTGAAAAAAAGAAAATGTATGTATGACAGGATATCAGATACTTTAGGCACTGTTGAATGCTATCTGATTTGTGCTTTGCATATGATGAATATAGCCATGAAGAAGAGCACCAGGATATTTTCCTCCCACAGTCTATGTATCTGTGGTGCTTTGGTCAAGCATTATTCCGCATGTTTCTATAAAAGGTTTTGGATAAAATTAACATTTAAATCAGTGAACTCAAGTGAAGAGATTACTGTCCATCATGTGGGTGAATTTATATAATCAGTTGAAGGCCTTAATGGAACAAAGATTGACTTCTGAACAAGAAGGAATTCTGCCAGCAGACTGCCTTTGGACTTGACTGCTACTCTTCGTGAGTCTCTAGTATGCCATCCTACCCCATCTGATTTTTAGAACAGAAAATATATAAGAAACATATTAATGTCATATTAGAACTAAAAGATAGAAAATAATAATTCTGAGGTCTTAACCATTAAAAGGAGAAAGGAAGGAAAGGAAGAAGCGATCAGTCATGTCCCTCAATCACAAAGTGGTAAAAAGCTAACCATTAACCATTAAATCCACAATGGACTATTACGTAAAGGACAGAAAAATTTTGAGGTATGCCATGAAATTTGGACATTTATTTATTACAGTACCTACCATTCCTTCACTAATAAAAGTAAGAAGAGTAAATAAACTAAAAAAAATGAGATTAGTGATGCCTGTACATGGTACAGTCTTTTTATGTGTTTTTTAATAATGATAAAGAAAATAGAATCTTAATTTTAAGATAAAGTTAGCCAAAGGAATAAAAATTTTAATTAAAAATATTGCATTCTAAAATGTATAAGTTATGGTCAAGTTGTAGTCATTAAAAAATATTTACTTAAATTACACTTTAATTCTCAAATAAAAATAAAAGTGCAAATAACTTTGTCATTTAAATCTAAGGTAAAAAAATAACAAAGACAGTTTAAGAACAGGAAATGAAAGAACTATAATGATAAATGTAGAGATCATAAACTATATACTTAAAATGTACCTGGAACATATCCCAGAATAATGATTTTATATTATTACAATTTATATAAAAAGGATCAAAATTATAGTTAGATAAGGAAAACAGAAAAAGTACACAAACATGAGTGTGAAAAATATATTAAAAACTGTAAAACATTACTTGGGCAAATTTATGCTAACAAATTCTAAAATCATAATAAAATATATTACTTTATATTAAAAATGAACTTAGAAATTTATAATAGAAATACTATAAAATCAGAAACAGATTATTACTCATGAAAGACATGAAAAAGCTATAACATAACAAGAAATCAGAATATTCTGGTTCCATAAAGTTTTATATGGGGGCTCTGTTAAATTTTCATAAATATGATAATTCTTACTTTATGTAAATTAATTCAGAGAAAGCACAACCTATAAAGTTTCCAATAAATTTTGTATGGCTACTATATGCAAAAACGAGGAAAAGAAAAACAGACTAATCTCATTCATCTTACAAATATTCTAAATAAACTATAAGCAAATCCAGCCAAAGACACAAACCATAATCATATAGAATTTACTTCAAGTGTTTAATTTTATTTCAGAAAATTATATCACTGCAATGCACCATGCTAGTGGTCAAAGATAGAGAAACCATATGGTCAACAGAAATGCCAAAAATGCATTTGATAATCTAAAAAAAAAAGTGATAATTCTTATTTAAAACTACCACCAACAAATGGGTAGAAAATAATTTTAAGTCAGGGTAACAAATCGCACGTTACTATTTGAAAAAGGAAAAAGGGAACAGAAAGGGAAGAAATGGAGAGGGAGACACTTCAACTTAGTGGGAATGTGCCTATTCTATGAAGGCCTCTAGTACTGAGATCAAGAGTCAGCTGTTTAACCAACTGTGTCACCCAAGGGTCCCTGCATAACCCATTTTTGACCATTACATGCTGTAGAAGAATCATCTTTGTTCATGATATAATATGCTGACGATTCTCAGGGTCAAGACCTTAAAATTAATTACAACTTTTCATTTTTAAAAATAATACTTTAATGACCGTGTTTTTGCATATATATTTAATTTTCTTAGAAGATATTTCATTGGGATGAAATCTCAACAGAGTCATTACTGATTCAAAAGCTATGGACTTTACTAAAATCAACTTTAGATCATCCTCCTGATTATAATGAAAATTACAAGCTTATTTTAGACAATTAAAAACTATATAAAATATAAAGATAAAACCATCCCAAATTACAATAAAAAGTATAAGTTACTGTTAAAATTTTACTGTAGATGTCCTTACTTCAGTCGTATCACTCTCTTTTTGTAGGCATGCATGTGTGTAGGTGCATATATTTGAAATACCTATCATATTAACACTTTATATATATTTGTGTATTGTGCCTTTTTCATTTGACATTTTGACATTAGCTTTTTACTGAGGCATTAAAATGTTCCAAATCATAATTTTAAATGTCTCTACACTAACTGAGTTATGCTGTATTTCCACAACCACTTGCCCGTTATTGAAACTTAATTTCAAATAGGTGCTCCTATGTAAATATATGAGATGAATACAATTTGTGAATATTTTCTTAGGTCAAATTTAAAAAAATTCTACAGCATGTAATGGTCAAAAATGAGTTATGTAGGGGCCCCTGGGTGACGCAGTTGGTTAAACAGCTGACTCTTGATCTCAGCTCAGGTCTTGATCTCAGGGTTATGAATTCAAGCCCCAGGTTGGGCTTCATGCTGGGCATGGAGCCTACTTAAAAAAAAAAAAAAAGATTGTGCATAAAACACTCTTAACTAGTTAGAAAAAACATATTTGCTGGAGGAGATATAGGTGGAGGATGGCCTAGATGGGTGGTAGGGATTAAGGAGGTCACTTATGATGAGAACTGCGTGTTGTATGTAAGTGATGAATTCTACTCCTGAAACCAATACTACACTATATGTTAACTAACCAGAATTTAAGTAAAAGCTTGAAACAAACAAACAAAAAAATATGGGTTGTGGATATATAGAAGATTTGGCTGTTTTTTTGAAGTCCAACAACATCATAGGAGGCATTGGATCCCAGCCATAGTGACACACTTGGACAATTGTGAAAGGCAAGGTTTCCTCCACATGGTAGCATCTTTCTGGCTCACATCACTTTCATTTTGTACTAAAATCTAGAACAAACATTATTAGGAGATGTGGAAGAAATGAAAATCAAATCTTCACCCAAGCTGTGCAATTATAGATAAAACAAGAACTAAAATTAATTACATATTTTCTCCCTAACTGTATGCTAATCAAAAAAACTGCAACAAGTTTGAAAGCAAAAGAACAGTGTTTCAGCCTGTGGAAAGATCTGAAATTATGAAAAAGAAGCTTGTAGAAATGCTATAAACTCAAGCTGGGACTGGGAGTAGGGAGGTTGACTAGAGATCTCTTCCTCCTCAGCTGAACTCGGTAGATCTTTCAAATTTCATTAGTAGAGTGACACCCTTTTATGTCCCCACTGCTTACTATTTATAATAATTAATTACATATAAATCCATTACTGGAGAGAAATGAAGAATAGAAATATTTTATATTCCTAAAGATGTGGGATGAATTTGCAAAATCCTAGCCTCAGTTTCTTTATCCCTAGAAAGGGACAAGAGCACTCCTCAGTTTTTGTTTTCTGGGAGCTAAAGGTGATATAGGACACGAAAACTCAGCATTGTGTCTAGCACATAGCAATTTTCACACAAAAATTTTGTGACTATTAATCTATTACACATACCCGGTTATAATCCAGGCCAGCTTCATAGGCATGCAACCTACACAGTCACACAGAGAACCACAGTCAGAAAATTTTCCATGTGTGATTTAATGTTTTGCTGCCACAAACTCGAAATTCTTAATAATTTTTAAAGATTTATTTATTTATTTGCAAGAGAGAAAGAGGAAGAGGGAGTGCAGTGGGACAGAGCAGAGGGAAAGAGACAATCTTAAGCAGACTCCTTGCTGAGCATGGAGCCCAAGGTGGGGCTCCAACTCAGACCCTGAGATCATGACCTGAGCCAAAATCAAGAGTTCATCACTTAACTAACTGAGCCACCCAGGTGCCCCAATAATTTTTATAGAAAGGGCTTCTAATTTTCATTTTGCATTTAGTGTTACCAGTTATGTAGCTGGTGCTGGGCAGAATAAGGAATCACTTGACTTTATCAACACAATATGATTATTTTAACTTGTCACAGTACTGTTTTACTGAGCTACCTTTCTTCTATAATCCAGGAAGAATGATTTAGCTCCAGTTAATGAAATGTATGGCTGCCGCTGTTCATGTAATCTCTTTAAGATAAGGAAATATGTAATATGTATAGAGTCTTATGGAGTCAATCTATTTTCAAAAGAGTATAGTCTTCACTTAGATCAAAACGATTTGGAATCATGCTGAAGATTTATGGCATTTTTAGAAAATGACAGTTTACAATTGATTACGTGGAATGATGTATGTTGAAAGCACTCAGTAATGCACATGGTGCTATGCTGAAAGTACTTTAATTATTTAATTAGTTAGGACATGAGGAGGGTTTATGTGATTTTTTTATGGTAAAGCAGAACACTTGCATATTAACCATAATAGGAAGTCATGATTGTACAAGCTTCTGCAAAGTCATAAAATTGGATTCTAATTAGTAATAGAATAATTATTTATTGACTTTTGTCACTTAAAAAATGTCTACCACCATATGTGTGTTTTTAAAACACACTTCAGTAAAGGGCAGAACCTCTTATCTGCCTTGTTTGAGTCGTAAAGGATCAGGATCAGATTTTTGAATTGAATCTGACAAGAAATGGATAGCAAGTACAGAAGAGAGGAGTGTTTAGCTCTGTTAGAAATCCATAGTAAATGATTTTTTTTAAGGGCTTTGTTCCAGGTCAGCACTTTACAGTTTTTCAAAGTTGTAGTTAAAATGTGCTGCTAACATGAAGATATTAAATGGTATTAATCTGAACATCTTTCAAACATATTCCAAACTCCATAGCTGTGAGTTGCTGTCTATATCTCATAATTTGTTTTTTTAATTCCTCAATGCATATAAAATATAAACAAGAGGTAATGTCATTTGGACAAGTAACCTGAGTGACAGCAATTCTTTTGGCAATGCCCAGAAATAATCAGTTACAGAAATTAAGCAACAGCTGTTCACGAGTACTATCTTAAAAGGTGCTACTTCCTTCAAAGCAGAAGACAATGGAGGGATAAAAGCCACTGCCATGTGTTTTCCAGCATTTTTTGGCCAGTGTGCTTAGACAAGCAACAGGAATGCTAATGTACTAGTAAAGTGAGTACTCAACTCATGTGTTATGGTAGCAAACTGAACAGGCTAACAAATAGGTAAAATGAGATTGTAGAAGAGGAAAGAAGGCATAGAATGTGCCCATGTTGGGGCGCCTGGGTGGCTCAGTGGATTGGGCCGCTGCCTTCGGCTCAGGTCATGATCTTAGGGTCCTGGGATCGAGCCCCACGTCGGGCTCTCCGCTCTGCGGAGAGCCTGGTTCCTCCTCTCTCTCTGCCTGCTTCTCTGCCTACTTGTGATCTCTGTCTGTCAAATAAATAAATTAAAAAAAAAAAAAAAGAATGTGCCCATGTTTACACACTTACAACCAATTTAAAATAGACCAGGTATTGTATGGAAGTGATGCATCACTATATTGTACACCTGAAGCTAATATTACACTGTGTGTTAACTAACTAGAATTTAAATACACACTTAAAAATAAATAAATAAATAAATAAATAAATAAATAAATAAATAAATAAAGTAGGTCCTTCTGTATGAAAATTGGCAAATGGGTGAGCTTATAGGCAAAGAAAAGCAAGATACAGGGATTGATTCAATTGTTTTAAGTTTACCATACGACTGCTATATTCAAACTATAGGGAAATGCAGTATGGAAGATTAGGGTACTGGCTGGGAATAAAACATGAACATGAAATATAAAAATCTTGAAAGGTTTTAAAAAATAAGGTGATATTATAACAAAAGTGAATTCACGCTAGTGCTTTAAAAAAGGGCGGTGAAGAGCATGAATAGGGCTTAAAATCATTACCAAATTTCAAAAGTATAGAATACTAAAAGGAGGGGCACCTGGGTGGCTCAGTGGGTTAAAGCCTCTGCCTTCGGCTCAGGTCATGATCCCAGGGTTCTGGGATCAAGCCCCAAAACGGGCTCTCTGCTCAGCAGGGAGCCTGTTTCCTCCTCTCTCTCTCTCTGCCTGCCTCCCTGACTACTTGTGATTTCTGTCTGTCAAATAAATAAATAAAATCTAATTTAAAAAAAGGAATTTCTAGAAAAATGAAATTAAAACATACACATTTAAAACAACATCATATTTTTTCTAACATATGTATCCAAAATATATAACAGGTCACAACATATAAAAGGTTTGTCAGGTGTATCGATGGTAGGCAGGAGGATCTGCTTAGCTTGAGATCAGACATGGGGAGTGGATCACTTCTACACAGTTTAGAAAGAATTTTTATAAAAAAAAATTTGGGTGCTATTTATTTATTTTATTGTGCATTTGAGGGGATTTAAAAAATAATAAGGAACTCCCATACCTGCCATCCTCTATTATCTAAAATCCTCAATATTCAGAATTTTGCCATATTTGCTCTATTATTTATTAGTCACAATGCCTCATCAACCTTTAGCACTTTAGGATGTGTTTTCTAAGGGGAACACCTTCCCACATAACTGTAATATGACCATCAATACCAAAAAATTAACATTGATTTAATGCTACCATCTAAGTTATATATCCCACTTAAATTTTGCTGATTGGCCTTACAATTGGCTATTATAGACCTAGAATCTGACCCAGGATTATTCATTGCATGTAACTGAAACAATTCTCTAGTCTCCTTCAACCAAGAAGAGTTTCTCATTTTTTTCTTGCTTTTCATAACCTTGACATTTTGTAAGAATATAGACCAATAGTTTTTTTAATTTACCTGAATTTATGTTGCTCTGTTGTTTTCCAATGAGCATCTTCATGATATGCAAAGATGGCAGAGATACTGTAGAAGTGGTGCTGTGTCCTTCTCAGTGTATCATATCAAGAGGCCCATTCAGGAAATGTCAACTTATATCACTTAATTTTAAGGTGTATGTGAGCCTTCTCCACTGCTAAGTGATTATTACTTGGCATTCTATTGAGTTGAAGAACTTAATATTATTTATCATTAATTTATTTGTAAATAATTCTTTTATTTATTTATTCATATCACTAAGTGTTATGGGCTAAATTGCAACCTTCCAGAAGTCCTAACCCCCAGTACCTCAGAATATGCCTATATTTGGAGACAGAATTTTTAGAGATGGTTAAGTTAAAATAAAGTCATTATTATTGGCCTTGGTCCAATATGACTGGCTTTTGTATAAGAAGAGGAAGTTTGGACACAGTCCCAGAGAGGGAAGAACATACAAGACACAGAAAGAAGATGGTCATCTACAAATAAAAGAGGTAAATGTGAAACAGGGCCTTCCATCATGGCCCTAAGAAGGAAACAATTGCACCAACAGTTTACTCTCAGACTTAAGCCTCCAGAACTGTGAGAAAATGAATTTAGGTTCTTTTTTTTTTTTAAAGATTTTTTTTATTATTATTTATTTATTTGATAGACAGAGATCACAAGTAGGCAGAGAGGCAGAGAGAGTGAGGAGGAAGCAGGCTGTCCGAAGAGCAGAGAGCCCGACGCGGGGCTCGATCCCACAACCCTGGGATCATGACCTGAGCCGAAGGCAGCGGCTTTAACCCACTGAGCCACCCAGGTGCCCCGAATTTAGGTTCTTTAAGCCACTTGGTCCCTGGTACTAATATATAAAGACTCATGAATTCACTTATAATACATCATCATTATTTAATCTTTAAGTATCTCAGATTTGATCAGTCGTAGCCTCTTAAAGTCAGTTGCTGTGTTTTTTAGACATCTTCATTCATTGACTATTTCTTTAAGTTGAAGCACAATAAGTTTTTGCAGGACCTTCTTATACATTTCTTGACTTGGACGTGAAAGTCCCCATTCTTTCTAGTGAGGACAGTTGTTAAGAGACCACAATTTAAGCACAGGAATATTGGTATATTGTTATTCCCAGGACCTCCTTGTGGATGGAACAGTTAGGGAATATATTTATGTGTGTACATTATCATTTTCTTCTTCTTCCTCTCTCCTTCTCTCTCTCTCTCATTGCCACACACAGAAAAATACGCACACATATGTGCATGTGTGCACCCACACACACATATAGTTATTTTGATAAATATTATTGTATTTATGAGAAATAATGGTACTCATTTTTATTTGCATCCTCCAAGATGATCCCCAATGATCCCACCTTGTCCTCAGGACCTCATTCCCACTCTTTTATATCATTCACCCTGGAGGACACCAGTTTCCATGTCACCAGAAAGCCCTATGCAGAGGCCCACTGGAATGAGCTTGGATAGGATTTCTTCACCTCCTAATGGAATATTCAGATGAGACCTCAGCCTGGACCATCAGCTTGGCTAGGACTGTACAAGATACCTTGAGCCAGAGGCACCCAGCTGAGTCATAATCAGATTCCAGACCTCCAGGTAATATAAGAAATACATATTGTTTAAACCAAAAAGGGCTAGGGTGATTTTTCTGTAGAGCAATATAAAAACACACATCACTGAAGGTAAGGTCACTTGCTACCTCTTAATTACAAGTGTCTAGTGCATTCTTATTTATTTTGAATGCGCTACAATATAACATGTGAGTTGTTTAAACTTGAAATTATACAAGGATAGATTGAATCTAAGCTCTGCTGTTTACTTGCAATGTTATCTTCTCTTTCTGTACCACACTTTTTTAATGCATTAAATAAAGATTAAAAAAAAAAACAGTGCCTATTTCATAGATGTTTGTAACTATTAAATGAGATAATACATGTAAGTTATTTAATAACAATGTATGGCACATAGCAATTGCACGATAAATATTTGTCATACCTGCCACTATTACTATTTATTGTCTTTTAAGATTGTCCTCACCTCTTGCTTTTGTGACATAACTTCTTGGTGTCCTTCCTACCTCTGCGTGGCTGCTTATTCTTTTTAAGCTAGTCCCCAGGAAGATTTCCTTGTCCCTTTTAACTTATCACTTCAAATCTACTTGTTTTCCCATATTCTCTCTCCTAAAAAATATATTGGTTATCTACTTGGCAAATCAGAGCATAAAAATGAGTTTTAATTTATCCAAGTCAGTTAATCAAGTATTTTGATTACCAATTACATTTGCAGTTCTAGATTTTTTTTTAAAGAAAATGATACGGGTCTTATTCTTTTGAGAAACATACTGTCTGCTGAGTATAAGAGTGAACCATCAGTTAAGGTGATTTCAGTATGCCACAAAGCAAAATGGGCAGTGGGTAGCAAGAAATGGGAGTATAAAAGCTGGTAGGCCCAAGTGAAAATGCCTTGGGCTATCCTTATAATGTATTCAGTGGGAAGACATTGAAAGACTATAATTATGTGATTGCAGAGAATTGATACAGCCTGAGCTCTCTTTCAATCATAAATTAAAATTTTTGCTAAGTCCCATTAGAAGTATTTTCTCAGTATTTTTGCAATCAGCTTCTTTCTCTCCACGACCAATGTTACTTGTTTAAATTCACCTTTATCACTTATTGCTAGAATTATTGCAATCATCCTTTAATTGGTTTTTATTTTTAATTTGACTCACTCTCCTATGGAAAAGCCTTCCTATGGAAGCCTATGACTTCTCAGATCCTTCAAGTTAAAATTCTAACTTATAGCTTACCTTCTACACAAGGAAGGCTATTCATTATGGCCCTGCCTTTTTCTGCAGGTCCATCAACTACTCCACCCACAGCAGCAACACAAGTTGTCAACTGCAGTGCACTTTTTAAAGTTTTCTGTAGAGATCATAACTTCCATACTTTTGTGGCTACAGGTATTCTGTTAGTTTTGCTTGACATTTCCCTTTCCTACTCCATGTTTCATGGGCTTTTTTCCTTCAGGACCAACCCCCACAGTACTTTCCCTTTTTAGTTACCTCCAGTTTTTCTCAGGTGCTTCTGTCTACACTGAAATAGCACCCTTCCTGTAATCACAGTTGTGCCTACCTAGTGAAATTTGGGTGTTTTTAGGAATATTAGAATTGCCTGTAGTTATTTACTGCTCCATAACTAATTACACAGAGACATAGCAGCTTTAAAAAACAAGAGAAACAAAAATAAAAACAAAGGCTGCATGTATTTATCTCATAGTTTCTGTGGGTTGGGAATTCAGGAACAGGTGAGCCAAGTGATTCAGGCTCAGGATCTCTCATGAGGCTGCAGTCAAGATGTGGGTTTGGATTGAAGTTAACTGAAGACATGACTTGAGCAAGAGGATTCCCTTCCAACACAATTCACTTAATGTCTTTTTAATTATTTTTTTAATTTAAGTTCTAGTTAGTTAACATATAGTATAATATTAGTTTCAGGTGTAAAATATAGTGATTAAACACTTCCATGCAACAAATGGTGCTCATCACAAGCACCCTCCTTAATCCCCATCATTTATTCCACTCAGACCCCCCACCAACCTCTTCTCTGGTAACCATCAGTTTGTTCTCTATAGTTAAGAGTCTATTTCTTGGTTTATCTTTCTTTTTATTTTTTTCCTCTTTGCTCATTTGTTTTGTTTCTTAAATTCCACATATGAGTGGAATCATATAGTATTTGTCTTTCTGTGGCTGACTCATTTCACTTAGCGTAATACTCTCTAGCTCCATCCATGTTGTTGCAAATGGCAAGATTTCATTCTTTTTGAAGGCTGGGTAATATATAGAATGTATAATGTATCCTCTTCTTTATCCATCCATCTATTGATGGACACTTAGGCTGCTTCCATAGTTAGGCTATTGTAAATAATACTGCTATAAACATCAGGGTGCATCCTCTTAAATTAATATTTTTTATTCTTAGTGTAAATACCTAATACCTCAATTGCTGGATCATAGGCCAGTTCTATTTTTAACTTTTTGAGGAACCTCCATACTATTTCCCAGAGTGGTTGCATCAGTTTGCATGCCTACCAACAGTGTAAGAGGGTTCCCCTTTCTCCACATCTTCACCAACACCTGTTGTTTCACCTGTGTTGTTGATTTTAGCCATTCTGACAGGTGTGAGGTGATATCTAATTGTAGTTTTAAGTCATTTCCCTGATGATCAATGATGCTGAGCATCTTTTCATGTGTCTGTTGGTCATCTGAATGTCTTCTTTGAAAAATGTCCATCAACAGAACTAAAAGGAAACCTATAGAATAGGAGAAGTTATTTGCAAATGACATATCTAATAAAGGGCTAGTATCCAAAATATATAAAGAACTTATAAAACAATACCTAAAAACAAATAATCCACTTAAAAATGGGCAGAAGTCACTTAATGTCTTTTGAAAGGAGGCCTTGGTTCTAATTATAGACAGAAGACCAGTTCCTTGTGCTGTGGCCATCTCCCTAGTGATAAATTGAACATCCTCACTATGTACCTGTTGGTTTCCCCCAGATAAATACTCTAAGAGTGAAACCAATATTGTGATGTTTTCCTGTGACCTAGACTTGGAAGTCACATTCCATTCTTTCTTCAATATCATTTTGATTACACAGGTAATCCCTATGCAATGGGAGAGACAAGTACACAGGGACATAAATAATAGGAAGTTAGGATTGTTATGAACTATCATGGAGGGTATAAAACTGAAAACCTTTAATATTATGGAAGATTATATTAATCATGTAGCAACATCTTAGAATACTCTAAATCATTATATTTTAATTGTGGAAGAGAGATTCCCTGAATTTTTTGATGTCAAGAAGATTCCGATTTAAAATAGAGTAATTTTAACGATTTCATTTATTTATTTATTTGAGAGAGAGAGACACAGAGACAGAGCATGAGCGAGGAGAAGGTCAGAGGGAGAAGCAAACTCCCCATGGAGCTAGGAGCCTGATGTGGGACTCGATCTTGGGACTCTAGGATCATGACCTGAGCAGTTGCTTAACCAACTGAACTACCCAGGTGCCCTAAAATAGAGTAATTTTAAACATTATTAAGAATTTTATGTGATATATGCATATATATGTTTTACATATGTTGCATTTTTACAACTGTATTTTAACTTGTGACTAGTCAGGTATTTAAGGAAAAACTTAATCTATCATAAAGAAAAAAGTTGTAAGAGAATGACATTTTATTTTAAGTAGCTGGGTAGCCTTGGATCATCTGCACACTGTGCTCCAGCTTTGTCACCACTTAGATGAGTAATATAACTAATGGTTTTTATATCTCATGAGACTATTGTGAGTGTAAAGAAGATTACTGATGATAAGCAGCAGTGAAAAGTTAAATGACTATCAAAAGGTAAGATGTCTTCATTAAATGATTTGCAAACATGGCTCATAAATGGTATTTGAATATTTGTAATTACTTAGTATATATTGCATACAAACATTAACTAATATTGTATGACACTAATTTCAGATGAGTTTACCAAGGCATCTTCTTTTGCTACCAGATTAGCTTATCAAGGAGCTAGCTAGATATATAATACCACATGTAAGGATGATATTTATCTTTGGGTATCATTTATCTTTATGCAAGTTCACTGCACAAATGCAAGTGAAATGAAAATAAAACAGGATATGTATATAAAAATTCTCATCTGTGTGTTAACAAACTGCAGTATTTTTTAAAGCCTTAATATTTTAGTGGTATTAATTATTTTAGAATGTAAAATGGCAGGCAAAAGAAAGCCATAGGGTGATTCCTGGTTCTCAATAAAGCAAGTTTTTGATTCTGTAAAAGTTCAATTTGCAAATACTCTTCTAAGAAAAAATAAAGCTACTGATTGGTAAGTTTCAGGGCATCCAAAACTGCACATCTCAGAGCATAGAGAGGTAGTTTTCAGAGGGAACCCAAAGCAATAGCACTAGCCATATACAAAAACTTTGTCACAGTTGTAGTGTGGACCTTGATTGGAGTTGTCCTCCTCTCTGTATAATCTAGAAGAAAAGTTTAGCCTATAAAGTACCACTTCTGTAAACTATTTTGGAATTTATTTCACAAAGTATAAAATAACCTATCATTAATCTTTTTTACGGTTCATCACTGGTCCCTTAATTTATTTTTCCTTTAATTTGGTTTAGAGCAAAAAGTAAGAAACCACTTGACTTACATCCTTAATTTGAGTCACTGTGGTTTTAAGCTCATGAAATTTTAGAACCTTTTAAGTATGGAATTTGTTACCTCTGTTTGTAACTTTAAAAGAAAAGGTTAATTGAGCAATGTCATCATTTTCAGTGTTTTATTCAAATACTGAAGGTACCTATTAAAAAAAAAAAAAGCATAACCAGGCCTGATGTTACTGATACAGAAATTGCCACACAGATAAGGAGTATTATCAACACAGAAATCTATAACATGTGTCATTGGCTTAGAATCCCTGCTGTGGGTGCCAAGGAAATCGATAGTAAATGTGGAAAGAAAGTGATTTAGTTTATGCAGTGGTGAAATAATTACTAACAAGTCCCCCATCATAACTTAGAAGACAGGTAATGTTGACATCAGGGAGAAGGTGGGAAAATAAAATGTGAATAGGTGTCATTGGGTGGACTTTACAAGATCATAAAAAAAAAAAAGAGAGATAACTTCAAGAAGAGCAAAACATTTCCAAATTCTTTTTAAGCGAGAAAGACTTGGAGTTTAAAAAAACATCCAACTATATCTCCATACAAAACAGTGAACTACAAAATTGAAAATTTTACAAAATTCTGCTTAGAGGCAGAAACCAAAACAATGTTTGCCCTTTTACTCATCACTTAAACTCTTTGGGAAATTCATAGTAAATCTTTTCATTCGGACAAAATGGCTTTGGGGAAAGAGAGAAAAGCTATGGCTCTCCCATGAAAGCTTAACAGGACAAAGCACCTGTAATTATTTTAAGAGCATGAGAGGGAGAGGTCTGGGGATGGTAAAGGAGTGAATGCAGGGAAATAGAACAAATTTAAGAAGTATATCCATGAAAGAATAGAATGTAGCTGTTGGCACATGAAGCCGACTGGAAGCAAATAGATGAGAAGCCAAGTGTTTCAGGGAGTCATTCTGCCAAAAGGAGCACCAGCCTTAACTAAAAGATTGTGACTTTTTTGGAATCAAGCCATTGTCAGGTCTTCCATCTTTTAAAGGCAGAAAGCAGTTCAGTTCTCCAGGAGGATACAGTCCATAATACTCAGTTCCCTTATAGTCAAGGAACACAGTAAGAAAGGAAAACCCTCTTAGAACAACGACCTGAGGACCACCCTTTCTAGGGAGCAGAATTGAGCCTAGTCAAAAAGCACTGATTCCCCAGGGTAGGATGCCCTCACCAATGTCTGCCAAGAAAGATATTGGAATTGCTATTATTATTATGTGTCTCCCATTCTTTTCCTTCTTGTGTGTGAGTGCTTATTGTGATCATCCTGAACTCTTTATCTGTCCTAAATTGAGAATGTGAGATAGATAAATTGTCTTTTTGTTTATAATTCTCAAGAAGACCCACACAGGGAACTATTCAGAAATTTCCATTCATCATCTCTAATCAAGGAATATTAACAGATCCTGAACATTAAGCTTGATGCTATGGCTAGTTGGAAATTTTGGATTGTCTTTCTTGAACAAAGGTGGGAGGGATCTTGTTTGGAAATGAGAGTGAATTGAATAGCTGGTAAACAAAAGAAGAAACTCTGGTAGTTATTAATACTGCACACAGATACCTTGCCTTTCTGTCCTAGCCACAAAGTAGGATTGGAATTCCAGCTGGTTAAGACTAGTCATTTACAGAGAAATGATCAATTCCCATTTATGTGTACCTGGTTTCAGAATTTTTAAAAAATGCTCATAAGTAATAATGCCTTCTCTAATAAAACCTGCTTTTGTGAGTCATCTCTTTTCTCTCCTTTAAATGGTGAAATCTTCAGGGTTCATCTGATGCTACCTGTTCTCTAAGTGACCTTTTCTAATTTTATGGCCTCAGCAATCAACTGTACTTTGGATGAATATTAAATTCTAATATAGATTCCTCTACTGAATTTTGAGCTCAAATATCCAATACCTAATAGGCATTGAAAAACCATTATTGCTACAAATTGAATCGATTATTTTTATCAATGAAAATACGGTTGTCTTCCTAAATTTATCTTCTCATTGATATGCACTGAAGGTCAAAAACCATAGAATTCTCCTAGCCTCTTTCCTCTGTATCTAATTACTCATCAGATCATGCCAGTTCTACTAATGAAGTATCTCCAGTTAATGTGTAAAGTATGAGCCTTACTTTTATTCCAGTTGAATTGTTTGGGTTAATATCACTTTTTTTTTTAAATTTTCATTCTGACTAAATGTATTAAAGTGTTTTCTTAAGGGAAAGCCATGCCTGCTTTAAACTGAACTAAAGAGATTTGTTTTCTCCACTTCTGCTGTTACTTACTGCACTATCTCAAGGCCTTGACATCCACTGAAGTTTCAGACCCAGAGAACTCAGAATATCATTTGAGAGAGAAAAGGAACATCAGCGATTATGATAAAATATAGTAACTCTTTTGGAGGAGTCAAGATGGCGGAGAAGTAGCAGGCTGAGACGACATCAGCCAGCAGGAGATCAGCTAGATAGCCTATCAAACCATTCCGAACACCTATGAATCCAATAGGAGATCAAAGAGAAGAAAAACAACAATTCTAGAAACAGAAAATCGACCACTTTCTAAAAGGTAGGACCAGCGGAGAAGTGAATCCAACGCGACGGGAAGATAGACCCCCAGGGGGAGGGGCCGGCTCCCGGCAAGCGGCGGAGCACAAAATCAGGACTTTTAAAAGTCTGCTCCACGGAGGGACATCACTCCAGAGGCTAAACTGGGGTGAAGACCTCACGGAGACAACGTGGACTCAGGTCCCACGGGGTCACAGAAGGATCGGGGGTGTCTGAGTGTCGCAGAGCTCACAGGTATTAGAGCGGGGAAGCCGGCTGCAGAGACAGAGCCGAGGTTTCCTAGAGCCGTGGTCTGTGGCACTGGTAGGTGCTCTGTGCGAGGGGTCCCCACAAGATCCGGGGAGACTCTGACCCGGGAGAGCTCAGGGATCTACGGGGTTCGGAGACTCCTGGTGGGACTCTGCCAGAGACAGAGACGCTTGGTCACAGGCTGGGTGAGCTCGGAGGGCTCCCAGAAGCCAGTGAGACGGGACTGATTACGAATGATTTTCTCTGAGCGCGGTCTCCGGGTACGCGCGCGGTCTCCGAGCGCAAACGGGGGCTGGGGAGACCAGAGGGATTAAACGCTTTTCTCTGAAGGCGCACTGAAGACTGGGGCCCCTAGCTCTCGGCTCCTCTGAACCGGAGATTGGGAGGCCACCATTGTCATTCCCGTCCTCCAGAACTCTATGGAAAGCGTTCAGGGAACAAAAGCTCCCGAAAGCGAACCTGAGAGGATTACTTAGCCCGGCCCCTGGTAAGGGCGGTGCAACTCCGCCTGGGGCAAAGACACCTGAGAATCACTACAACAGGCCCCTCCCCCAGAAGATCAAAGAAATCCAGCCAAGACCAAGTTCACTTAACAAGGAGAACAGCGGATTCCTATCTAGACAAAATGACAAGGCGGAAAAACTCACCACAAAAAAAAGAGCAGGAGACAGGACCGAAGGCTAGGGACCTAATCAATACAGACATTGGTAATATGTCAGATCTGGAATTCAGGATGACGATTCTCAAGGTTCTAGCCGGGCTCGAAAAAGGCATGGAAGATATTAGAGAAACCCTGTCAGGAGAAATAAAAGCCCTTTCTGGAGAAATAAAAGAACTAAAGTCTAATCAAGTTGAAATTAAAAAAGCTATTAATGAGGTGCAATCAAAAATGGAGGCTCTTACTGCTAGGATAAAGGAGGCAGAAGATAGAATTAGTGATATAGAAGACCAAATGACAGAGAATAAAGAAGCTGAGCAAAAGAGAGACAAACAACTACTGGACCACGAGGGCAGAATTCGAGAGATAAGTGATGCCATAAGACGAAACAACATTAGAATAATTGGGATTCCAGAAGAAGAAGAAAGAGAAATAGGAACAGAAGGTATACTGGAGAGGATTATTGTAGAGAATTTCCCTAATATAGCAAGGGGAACAAGCATCAAAATCCAGGAGGTGCAGAGAACACCCCTCAAAATCAGTAGGAATCGGTCCACACCCCGCCATCTAATAGTAAAATTTACAAGTCTTAGCGACAAAGAGAAAATCCTGAAAGCAGCATGGGACAAGAAGTCTGCAACATACAATGGTAAAAATATTAGATTGGCAGCAGACTTATCCACAGAGACCTGGCAGGCCAGAAAGAACTGGCATGATATATTCAGAGCACTAAACGAGAAAAACATGCAGCCAAGAATACTTTATCCAGCTAGGTTATCATTGAAAATAGAAGGAGAGATAAAAAGCTTCCAGGACAAACAAAAACTGAAAGAGTTTGTAAACACCAAACCAGCTCTACAGGAAATATTGAAAGGGGTCCTCTAAGCAAAGAGAGACCCTAAAAGTATTACCAGAAAGGAACAGAGACATTATACAGTAATAGACACCTTACAGGCAATACAATGGCACTAAATTCATATCTCTCAATAGTTACCCTGAATGTAAATGGGCTAAATGCCCCAATCAAAAGACACAGGGTTTCAGAATGGATAAAAAAACAAAACCCATCAATATGCTGCCTACAAGAAACTCATTTTAGACCTGAAGACACCTCCAGATTTAAAGTGAGGGGGGTGGAAAACAATTTACCATGCTAATGGACATCAGAAGAAAGCTGGGGTGGCAATCCTTATATCAGATCAATTAGATTTTATGCCAAAGTCTATAATAAGAGATGAGGAAGGACACTACATCATACTCAAAGGGTCTGTCCAACAAGAAGATCTAACAATTTTAAATATCTATGCCCCTAACATGGGAGCAGCCAACTATATAAACCAATTAATAACAAAATCAAAGAAACACATTGACAAGAATACAATGATAGTTGGAGACTTTAATACACCCCTCACTGAAATGGACAGATCATCCAAGCAAAAGATCAACAAGGAAATAAAGGTTTTAAATGACACACTGGACCAGATGGACATCACAGATATATTCAGAACATTCTACCCTAAAGCAACAGAATACACATTCTTCTCTAGTGCCCATGGAACATTCTCCAGAATAGATCACATCCTGGGTCATAAATCAGGTCTCAACAGGTATCAAAAGATTGGGGTCATTCCCTGCATATTTTCAGACCACAATGCTCTGAAGCTAGAACTCAATCACAAGAGGACATTTGGAAAGAGCACAAATACATGGATACTCAACAGCATCCTTCTAAAAAATGAATGGGTCAACCAGGAAATTAAAGAAGATTTGAAAAAAACCATGGAAACAAATGATAATGAAAACACAACGGTCCAAAATCTGTGGGACACAACAAAGGCAGTCCTGAGAGGAAAATATATAGCAATACAAGCCTATCTCAAGAAACAGGAAAGGTCTCAAATACACAACCTAACCCTACACCTTAAGGAACTCGAGAGAGAACAACAAAGAAAGCCTAAACCCAGCAGGAGAAGAGAAATAATAAAATATAGTAACTCTTTTAAAAATATATTTATTTATTTGAGAGAGAGAGAGCACTAGCGAGAGGGGCAGAGGGACAGGGAGAGAGAATCTCAAGCAAACTCCATGCTGAGCATGGGGTCCAACAGAGGGCTTGATCTCACAACCCTGAGATCACCACCTGAGCTGAAACCAAGAATGCAATGCCTGACTGTGCCATGCAGGCCCCTAAAGTAAAATAATTCTGTAACAGAGATTTGTACCCAGTAATATTAAGGAAAGATATTTGGAATCTACCTCACTTGGGGAGATCAGGAAACCCTTTTTTTTTTTAAGATTTTATTTATTTATTTGACAGACAGAGATCACAAGTAGGCATAGAGGCAGGCAGAGAGAGAGGGGGAAGCAGACACCCCAATGAGCAGAGAGCCTGATATGGGGCTCGATCCCAGGACCCCGGGATCATGACCTGAGCTGCAAGCAGAAGTTTTAACCCACTGAGCCACCCAGGTGCCCCAGGAAACCCTTTTAAGAGTATTTACTACTTTCATTCATTGTATAGCTATTTATGATTTGACTCCTCTGTGACCAGTCATCTTTTTTCTTTGTCAAGGAACTTTGCTGTAGACTGGAATATAACTATGGACAGAACCAGACAGTATCCCTCTTGAATTCACAGAAGAAAAATGTGGGAAATAACGGTGTAGGGTATGATCCTGGAAAAAAAAGAATTTTCTAGAAGTGTAGCAAGACTGAATTGCAAAGTACTTATTGGAAACTTTGGAACATGAATCTGGAAATGTCAATGCTGAGGTAGATTATAAAAAATCTCATATACCTTGCAATACCTTCTCCTCATAACAACAGAAACTGAAAGATAACCACCTTCCAAAGGTGTTGCCTCAGTTGTAACTGAATCTTCCCTGCATTTCAACCCTCAGGAGCAAACAAGTTTCTTTATTTCAGTTTAAGATAGCAGTGGCTTTCCCTTAAGATAATATTTTAATGGATTTGGTCAAAATTAAAATTTAAAAAAATGAAATTAACCCAAAAACTCAACTAGAATAAGGTGGGACTCATACTTTACACAGATGAAATTGTGCCTTGGTCAGGAATGATAGGAACATAAAAATAAGTAGAAAATGAGAATCAAGAGAACAGAAAAATAAACATAATACTGTTTTACTGTTAGATTTTTTAGTAGATAGATAATCCTTTCATAATTTTTTTATATTTTGTCAATTTTTCCAGATGCACATGTATTCTTTTATAATCAGGAGTAATAGGGATACTAATAAATGTGTTAGCAATCCTCACATGGACTTTCTGGGGAAACAAGATGAAAAAGAAACCATGTATCCCACTCAGCATATCTTGGGACACAAATAGTCATACTAGAGAAAAATATATATGCTCATGGCCTTCAACCCTCTCTACTGAGTCATGAATTACTAACTGGAATAGTGCCACTGGTTGTTCAAATATTCAAATGTCATGGGCTATTTGTCACGTTTTGCTATTTTTTGTTAAATTGTTAGACTTCTAATAACCAATGAGGAGAGAAAGCTGAAATAAGAAACAAGCCAAGAAAATGTTAATATTGAATCCATATGATCTTTTAAAAATTGAGAATCTAACAAACATTTCTGTTCAAGCCACTCTTTATTAGTAATAAATAAATAAGTAAATAAATGCCTATAACTATTTGCTAAATCTAGTGAGTTTATGCATACATTGTAAGTAAATAACCAATGTTATTTGCCCATCATTTTCCTTGAACAGATACTAATGAGGAAAATTTTAAAAGTTTAAATGTATAGACATTTTTAAGTTATTCATATTGGTTGTTTGATATAATAAAACCAAGCCACTTGGCTGATTATTTGATATTTCAGTGTTAACTATATTCCACACAAAAACCAGCACTTGGCAGATTTTAGCAGCTTTAATTATAATTGCAACAAAATGTACTTCAGTGAGTGAATGGACCGATAAATTGTGGTATATCCAGACAATGGAATATTATTCAGTGCTAAAAGTAAATGAGCTATCAAGCCATGACAAGACTTGGAGGAAAGTTAAATGCATATTATTAGGTAAAAAAAAGGAAATCCAAAAATAGTTACATACTGTATGATTTCAACCATATGACATTTTGGAAAAGGAAAAACTACGGAGACAGTGAGAAGATAAGGGTCACCAGGAGTTGGGGAGGAGGAGCACAGATGATTTTTTAGGGTGAAATACTCCCTGTGAAAATATAATGATGGATACATGTCATTATACATTTGTCAAAACCTATAGAAAGTGCAACACTGAAAGTGAGCTGTAATTTACACTATGATGTAATTTATTATTATACTCTGATGTAATTTACACTATGATGATGATATGTCAGTGTAGGTTCATCAGTTCAGCAAATGTACCCACTGTAGTGGGGGATGTTGGTAGTCGAGAGGCTATGCACGAGTGAGACAGGAAACACAGCAGATATCTTTGCACCTTCCTCTCAATTTTGCTGTGAACGTGAAATCGCTCTGAAAAATTAAGTTTTAATTAAGAAAACTTTAGCTGCATTGAGTGCAAGTCATTTTTCTGAAATATTTTAATACATTCTCATATTAATAGTACAAATAAAATGCTCAATAATTATCTCAAAGTCTTTAAATAAGTTTAAATATTATTTCTTGTTTTATTTTGAGGATGAAATAAATTTGGGTCACCTCTTATTGAAAATTATTTAATATTCTAGACCTGAAAAAAAGACAAAAGAGAAAAAATTAAAATTTGAGGTATGTTTTAACCATACACATAATACTTTAATGAATATGAGACAATAGTAAGCTTTAAGCCATAGATCTCCTTGGACTTATTGCTTAGGTCCTGAGCGTCTAGGAGAGCAAAGCAAAATTTAGCAGAGTTACAGATTTCAAATTCATCATTATGTTTAAGAATTATCCCTGTTGACACTAGGCTGAGGAAACCAGGTAGAGAGAGTCTCCAAGGAACAGCCCTTATTCAGCGAGTGACAAGCAGGGAGAAAATATGTTATATATGTATGTTTGCATTTGTACACATCATGTAGTACAGAACTAATTCTACCTGATGCACCCCAAGATGAAAAAGCAAGTAAATAACATACACACACATTCACACACATACACACACACACAACTCACATACAAGCGCATAAAAATAAGAGGAAAAAGAGCCAAAGGATAGCACTTCATGTGATTGTTCTTTATATTCTTTGTTTTCACTTACACCCTGGTGTCTTTTCAATTTTCCAGATAACGAAATAAGGCTTTTAAATTCTTTTGTAAAGCATAAATGTTCTTTTTCTATTGCTCCCTTTTGCCTCTGTCTCAAGAGACAACCGGAGATGGAAATGAGTTTTTCATCTTTGACCCTTTCAAAGAAAATGTTCACCAAAAAAAGTAAGGTGAAAAATTCTCCTTATCCATAATAGTATTAAGTAATGGTCTCCCATTAACTAACTGCAAAATAATATGTTAAATTTTATTTTACATATTTATCTAATACATTTGTGCATTTATCTTTTATATGTGATATGTATTTTTAAAATGATACTAAGGTTGGTGATAATTACTCATATAAAGAAGATTGATTATAAAAGGTATTATGAAACCAGTATTTCTATGAGCACACATATGCATACACACACACAGAAAATCAACTTGTTTTTTTTGAAACTTCAGCTATAAGCATAGAGCCTCATTCTTTTTTTTTTTTTTTTAAGATTTTACTTATTTATTTGAGAGAGAGTGACAGAGATAGTGAGAGATAGCATGAGCCAGAAGAGGGAGAACAAGGAGAGGGAGAAGCAGGCTTCCCACTGAGCAGCTAGCCTGACGGGGGGCTTCATCCCAGCACCCTGAGATCTGACCTGAGCCAAAAGTAGATGCTTTAACTAACTGAGCCACCCAGGCACCCTGAGACTGTCACCTTGCCTATATCTGACTGATTGAAAAGGGAATAGTTAAGATTTGCCTAATTCATTGGCTTCCATGACATCCTACTTGCTAAAGGTGAAAAAAAAATGCAGTAAATTCAATATTTTGTTTCTGATTTCTTTTTTACTTTTGTTTTTTATTTTGTTGACCAGTTGACTCAGTGATTTAATCAAATAAAAATGAAACTCCCTGCTTTAACCAATAAAATTTGATAACTGGTAAAACATGCCAACAAATGTTTTTGGCTGATTTTCACTGAGCTGGTGATACGTTTTGCCATGCCACTGTGACCCAGATTTCATTGCTTCTTGCTCTTCAACTACTGCGGGACCTAACCTTCCGTGATATCTTGCAGACTGGGATTTAGCAAAGATTTAGGTTTGCTTATAAGAAAGTACATTTACTTGTCACCTGTTCACAGATTTCTCTCTTTGATGAATACAAGTGCCTCCTCATGGTTTCAGTTTTGTTTGGTTATTATGGTAAGGAGAGGGGAACTTTTTCTTTTCTATCTTGTCCCCTGGGGATTATTAGAGCTATACTGCTTTTCCTCAACATCATTTCAGAATTCCAATAGCAACTGCTTTCTCAGATCTTACTGATGGATTTGACACTGAGCTCAGAAAAAATCTGAGTGCTAGAAAAACCATATTGTATTTTAAATTACTCCATTTTGATGAGTCTATTTTTGTTTTTCTGCTAGTTTTCTTACCTTACCTCTTTCTCTTAGGAAAGCTTGTCTTCTAGACAGAGAAACACCAAAATACTTGTTAGCTTATCCATAAATTCTCAAGACATGAATGGACACTTTGGACTTGCTTTGGTGGATACAGCTGGGATTCTCTACTCCATATAGCTGAGCCATGAGATTTCTTAAATAAAGATGATGATCATTTTTTTCAAATAAATATATGGCAATTTATCCGTCTTCACATAGGTACTCTTTCCACTGGGAAATTAGTATTCCTCCTGAGTAGATTTAGATTCTCTCCCTTACAATTAACTTATTTTCTCTGATAGCATTGTATACAATTTAAAGCATTATAAGTATAATCCTAGCATATAAAGAAAAGAATGACTAGACATATATCCTTAATTAATTTAGATAAGTCACCTTATAGTTCAATTTACAAAGAGATGATATGTTGTTAATAACAAGTAGACATATAATTAAAATATGACAATATTATTGCTTGGGACATAACTTTCAATATATAAAATCTTTCATCATATGATTAAGTTTTACTAGGAGTATATCAACAAATGCTTAATAACTGGGGTTTAAGGCAAAAAAAAAAAAGCTCTCATTTATGACATTTGCCAATTTCCATGGTGTAAATATTTCCAAAGTGACTCATTTAAAGCTACTAATATGATGTCACTAACAATGCAGTTGAGACAAAATGTACAAAATCAGCTCTCTCACTACCTGGTACAAGCCAGTATGAGCCTGATGCAAAGCACTATTGTTTGTTTTTGTAAATCCTAGAATAAGTATTTGCAAAGTTTCTGTTTCCAGGCTAATGTAGATTTAATTTTGAAGTAAAATTCAGTATATTTATGTACTACTGTTACATAATAGCCTTAAAATGTCAATCACTAGGAGCCTGCAGCTGTAGATAATAACAATCCTGTATCCTGGACATCAAAGATAAATATTTCTATAAGTATAATAAGCAAAAATAATGGGAAAAAAATCTCTGTGAGAACCATAATGCATATCATGATGGAAACATATGGGCAAGGCGATTCCTTAGAAATCCAAATGTTTTCCTTAACACGTTTAAGAGTGGCCTAGATAAAAAATTACATTACTTAGGAAAGAATTTAATACTGAACTCAGTTCATTTTATAAGAGAAAATGTTTGCGCTGTTTGCTAAAATCTTAAAACTTCATTGTTTATGAAATTCTGGCTTTGACTTTTTACAGAATATATATATTTCAATTTTATGGTTCAAATGCAATCTTTCAAATATTTCTGTCAGAATATCTATAATATATGAGATAAAACAATAAACTAGAAACTTTTGTTTCATACCGCTCTCACACTCGTTTCCCTCAAAGTGTCTACTGCATGTTAAGACACACTTGTGTAAGTCCTACTTGTGTAGGATTTAAGGAATCAAAGAAAGACTCAAAATGATGCCAATTCATGTGGCTCCATGATGGAATCATAGTTTCTCAGGTTTAGAAAATGTTGTCAATTTAATTTATTACCTATTTTCATTTCACTTTTAAATGAACTTGACAAAACATCTCCGGGTTAAAATATCTTTGTTGACTGGTAACATATTTTATCTTTGGACAGGTCTCAATGTCATAAATGTCTCACTACAATAACTAAAATAGGCCTCTGTATACTGTCTTCTTTTGTTGTTAGGTTTATCCAATAGAGCAGCATAATAGAATGTTCTTGGTCTAGATACTTCAAATACTAACAATAGCTTAATGTTTAGTCCTCCTTCACCCTTCCCAACCTCTTTCTTCAATCATTGGTCACAAAAGGCAATTTTGTATTCTTTTAATATCTTGATTACTTCTCTCTGAGTGCTTTCCAATTTTTCATGTTGTTTTTATTAATTTGTTTCCGGAACTGAAAATAATTTTCCAGATGTGATCCTGCCACTGGAGATTTGAAAAGGACTTATATATATTTACTATGACAATTTCTAGCAATTCTATTTCAGAAAACTAGGGGTCCCTGTGTAGCTCAGTCAGTTAAGCATTTGCCTTTGGCTCAGGTCATGATCTCAGGGTCCTGGGATCAAGCCCCACATGGGTTCCCTGTTCAGTGGGGAGCCTCCTTCTCCCTCTCCCTCTGTTGCTCCTTCTACTTGTGCTCTCTCACTCTCTGTCAAATAAATAAATAAAATATTTAAAAAACAAAAAAAGGAAACTAATAGTCTAGAAAGTGTATTTTAAGCCTTCATCATGCAAATACACATACACACACACATACCACATAGAAATGTATATTTCTGTTATTTATGTCTAGGACAGCATGCACACCATACCCTTATCTCTTGCACTTGGGACTTTCTAACAATAAAAATTACCATAGAATCAAACCAAAGAGATATGTACAGAAACCTAGGTACAGAAAAAAAATAATAATTATAAAGAACAAGAATAGAATGTTCTTTCCCCTAGATTTTTGCTTTTTCAATAATACTTTCTCAAATCTGAATCTTCTGAGATCCTTCCCAAAGGAGGCCAAACACATTTTAAGTGGTTACTACTATGCCTGTAATTTCCTTTATGCAAGATAGTAAACAAATGGATGACTTCACTTCCTCTATTCTAGCTGGCATTTCTTTCACTTGCTGCTTATTTAGGTCTATGCAACTATTTTTGAACGGCTGTCCATAGTTTAGGAGAGATTATAAAACAGACCTACACTGGTCATTGGTGTTACAGAATTTAAATGTCATATTTCAGAAGATCAGAATATTGTTATCACCTTCTTTTCCTCTTTTTCATTCCTGCCCATGGCTCTGATCCTGAGAGGTCAGCTACATGATCTGTGTTCAGAGGGGTAAGTCCTGCGTCTCTCTTTCCAGCACTTCTCCCACAGGATTCTTTACTATTACAGCCTTGCTCTAAATATTTTTCTATTCTGCGTTATATTTAGCCATGAATATCTAGCTTCTACATATCCAGCTTCAACATGATTTCAGACAGAATACTGTAATATTTCCCTTATGTGTGGGTGTGTGTATTAGAGAAAATGGCTATCCCCTTAATGATGTTATGTGGGAAATAATTCAAGAACCTTTGATGATAACAACTGGAAATAACCTACATTCTTTTTTCTGCATGAGGTTTCTTTTGTTTAATATATGGACAGTATAAAGTGTGAGATTTCCATGAGTGAACTTAATAATACATGACCAAAACCAAAATTGCAGGATTTGCTAATTATTGATACAAGATCTTAAATTTCCAATACAAATTCCAATGGTTTTGCTTACATTACAAATCCAGGATTTCCTGATTGAAAAGTGACCTTATGTCATTGATCCATTACTTGTAACTGAAAGAAAGAGGTCATGGATTAAAACTGTATCTTCTGCACATCCTGAAAATGTTCATTTGCTCTTCCTGCCAGTTCTCAACCAAAATTACATCAAAGTATTCCTATGCAGTTTATACAATAATTTTTAAAATCATACAAGAGATGGCAGCAGTATTATTCAATATACTGATGCTACTCTATGTAAAGATGAAAATAAGGATGAAAAAAATGAAGTATATTTTGATACATGTTTCTGGCACAATTGTTTTTTTTTAGGTTTTAGAATTTTTCTTCATATTCTATTACTCTATTGTAATCCTGGTCAGTTTTCTGCACCGACCCTGGACAGATATACTTTGAAAACTGAGAAAGTCAAAGAGAGGTCAAAGACTAGAATTTCAAAAAGACGTCAGAGAAATGACATGCTTCTAAGTAGTATTGAATCTCATGCTTTCATTTCTCTTGGCCCTTTATACTAGTTTTTTATTCCTTGACTTTTGATGCATTCTCCTTTCTTCTCTATTTGTCTCTTACCTGCTTTCAGGCCATATTAATTACACGTGTATGTTTCAATCTGTTTCTTTCCCACTTTTCTGGTGTTGACATCTCTCACTGGGATCCATGTTAAGTTTCCTACTGCCCAATCTTCTGCCAGATCTTCTGCCACAGGACCCTTTTCTCCTCTATACACACACCAGTCATCTGCTCTGATATAAGAGGACCTAAGAGGGCCTACTCAGGAATGGCTACAAAAAGGAGCAGGAAAATATCCTGTATATTGTTGTGATACACAGTCACAATACACATTTTGCTCATGTTTTGACTTTGTTCATTTTCAACATATTTACAAAAACATTAGGATTGATTAAACGCAAGAGAGAAGTGAAACTGTTAAGATGAATCCTATGTGACAGAAATCTTCAACTTTGAATTTTTTTGTAGGTAAAAATTCAACAACAGTCATCAAAGGAATACCTAGAATGTCAGTTAAGTGTTTTACTGTACATTGATGTTTGGGGACTTTATACCATTCAATAGATATGAACCCACAACAGCTTTAGCTAGAAAAGAAATTAAGTGTGAAAAATTATATTTGTAAACTGAAAAAAAAAAAAATATTCTTCTTTACTTGAAGGGAAACCCTGGTAAAAATGTGTACTAGAGATTACCTTCTGCTTTATATTTTTTCTAACATGATCTCTTAGCCTATTGTATAATGTGGTGATTTTTACTAAGGTAATTCAACTGTTAGAATGCACAATCTGGGGACTTGTTTTTCTTTCAATGGTTTAAATAACCCTATGTAGGTAATAGAATTATCTTTACTACCATCTCCCTACTAGTTTGAAACCTTAAAAAAAAAAAAAAAGGAATTTTGAGCCATAATGGTAAAATGTGATAAAGGAACCAAAGCAAAAAGCCAAATGAGTTCTAACATGTGCCGAAAATATAATGTTCTTCGAGCCAGTGCAACTCAAGCGGACCACAATAACCTGTTGGGGTTAGTAAAGTTCATGCCAAAAACGGATGATTTCCCTAGAGCCAATCAAAATGATGGAAACATTGGTGCAAAATCACAGCTGAGCAGGTTTAGTCTTCTCTTCACTAGCTACAGATGGCGTGTAATTTAGGAATGCCCATTTGGTGAAATTTACCAGTTCCTCTAGAGATCACACATATGGGTTTGCATTTAAAAAGCAATTGCACCACGAATAGCTTTTTAAACAACAGATGTAAGTATTGACAGTAAAAGGATGTCCAAAAAGCAAAGTATGTCCACATAAGAAAAAAAGAGATCTTATGTTATACTTTACAGCACTTTAAACTTTAGTTTAGAAAAACTGTAAGTGGCCTTTTAACTTAAAAAAAGGACCGAAAATAATTATGAAATCAATTCATATAATGTTTGCCAACCCATGAATTAGATACGAGATTCTGTCTTCACACTATGTTAATTTCGGGTACTTTTTTTTCCCTCCTACCTTCATATATTACAATCTAATTTTTTTTTTAAAGATTTTATGTATTTATTTGACAGAGAGAGATCACAAGTAGGCAGAGAGGCAGGCAGAGAGATTGGGGGAAGCAGGCTCCCTGCCAGGCAGAGAGCCGGATGCGGGGCTGGATCCCAGGACCCTGAGATCATGACCTGAGCCCAAGGCAGAGGCTTAATCCACTGAGCCACCCAGGCACCCCTATTACAATCTACTCTTAAATCCCCAAAGAATACACAAGTACCTTCAGAGGAGTTTGAAATCTGTGAGTCAATCTGAGCTCTCTGCTTTTCAAACACTTTTATTATTGTTATTGTTTGTTTGTTTGTTTTATAGGAAGTTCACAATGAATTACCGAAAACCCCATCATCATTTAAAAATTGAATGGATGTGTGTAAGCATATAGAAAGAAGGATATTTGCACTTGCAGATGTGTGCACTAGTTAGGAAAAGATGTTAGTTATAAGTTGTAAGGTTTCCAATTGCCTGTCCTTTATTGCTTCCTTTAAAGAAAGAAATTAATTGTGTGAAATTGCCTTTCTGGTAAAGTGATAGCAGATTGCAATGGCAGCATTGACCTAATCTAGCAGTAAAACAGGCAATCACATCCTCAGTGAACACTCATAGAAATATTTGATTTCCGGAGTGTGCAGGACCAAAGCTTCCCTGGAGAAACACTCACATAATTTCTATTCTTGTATTCCAAGGTGGTTCTGTTGTGGATTTCTCCTGTACAGTGCGAGGCCTCTTTGTTTTTATTGAAGGATAAGCCTTTGTACCTCACAGTACAATCCCATATGGAAGAAAGCTATAATTAAAAGGTTAGGTTTGGACATCAGGCTTTTGACACTGATTGTTTCTTGATTGAATAAAATATGATGTTACTTTTTCTCTCATTCTGTGATGCCACGATGCACTGGAATACTAATAGCTATGCAAACAATGACATTAACAGAAAGATTTCATTTTTCTGCTTATGACAAGCATCAGGTGAAAAATTGTGGGAGATTGGGTTGGTTTGTTTGGAGGTGCAAAGATGGGCAATTGGTACTATCCCAGGAAGCAAAGGAAAATGAAATTGATTGTACAAAGGGATGAACAGATTTAGAGTAGTGCTCAAATATTTATGACACCCTCAGTGGGTGTAGTGAGAAGGCAGAAATGGAATGCCCATCAGGTACATATTCAAATAAGAGAACGGTTACCATCGTGTCTCTTCCTCCACATTCAGCTTCATATTTGTACTGGACATTTGCAAAATAACTACTACATTGCTTAATCTGCATTACATTTGCATATTAAATTAATTCAAGTGTTTTCTTATTTCACAGAACAGAGGATATTAGAAGTATAAATACTTATATATGTTACACATATAACCATAAAGGCCCTTGATTACTGTATTCCCACAATTTGCTAACTGCTCCTGTGTAGTTAGATAAAGAGCTCTGATTTTAGAAATTTACTGTTTGAAAAAACAGAGAAACTAAATGAGGCTTTCACTTTTATCAGGCTTTTCACAATTATCAGTTGTTTCATTAGATGTGAAATAATTTATGTGCAAATTCGTGTGTATCAGAATGTACATTAGAGTCAATTTTGAAGGGAGAAAGACAAACTGAAAACTCCAGTTGTAGAGAAGATTCTAGAAGTAAAACACAGAAACCAATTGCATGAATAATCAGGGAAGAGGAATGGTGGTGGGAGTAGCTATTATTGAGTTGTTCTATTGTGCTGCATAGGATGCAGGGGGCGTTGCGGAGTATTTGAAGATTAGATTTTCCCGTCCTTCTGATTATTCTGAGCTCTATCCATTGCTCAGAGGCAGGCTGTCAAAGCAGACCCCAAAGTGAATGTATACATTTTTGGGCTTTAGACTTCAAAAGTGGCACTTCAGATGTAGAAAAAGACTAGGAAATAGGCAGGACAAATATTTGCTGCCAGTCCTCTACACCCCTCCCCCAGACACATTAGACACAAACAAGCCATTTGAAAATCATGTGAAATAGAAGCAGAGTTGGAGGGGAAAGTAAAATAACATGGGTAGGTGCCGAGAAGAGATCATGTGCCCACCCACCCATGGAGAAGAGCAACCATGGCATAGGGGAGTAGAGTTTACAAGAAGGTGGGCATAGGGTGGCCTCATGGAATCTCTCTGCTCCTCGATGGGGAACAAGGAGAGCCCTCTCTTTCTTCTGTCTGAATGTGGCATGAACAAGCAGACTATGTCCTTTCATCCGAGATAAGGAATTCATGAGACATTCAGACATCTACCCACCACCCCCCAGGTCACATAAATATCCCAGAATCTAGACCACTTCTTAGGGGCAGGTGGAGGTGTGGAGCTACCATTGATCAAATTTATCCTGAAATAAGTAGGGAAAATTTCAAGCAATTGAAATTATCCTGAATTGGTGACATTAATTTTTTTCATAATCAGATAAAATGGCAAATTATAAAAATTGACTTCAGTCAGAGGAAAAAAAAGATTTTTGCACATCTAAGTGCATGAATGGAGAATTTATACTTACTATGTAAATTAATCAGCAAATGGGATTTTGGAAAATAGCTGTGATTCCGAATTAAGATTTTTTTTTTTTGTAGAAATAAAATTTGTGTACCTCAGACACTCAGTGAGACAACGCACAGTGGTATATAAGTAGCTACTGAAGTAAGTGAAACAAAGCAGTAGTACTGTGGACATCTGGAGGACAGAATGTTAATGAAGATTAGAGAGGTCACAAATGGTTTCCTGGAAGTTCTGAAAAGATGGATCTAAACTGATAGAGCACTTGAGGGTGGAAGAGGGAGAGGAAAAACAACAAGCAAAAAACAGAGAAACTTAACTGTAATCACATTAAGAAAAGGGTCTCGTCTTCTAGTAAACACTGTATTGTCAGTACTCAACTGACATGTGGTAGACACTCAAAAAATGTTAAATTATTGATTAATGATAACTATGATCATTATCAATTTCAAATACAATGGGATTGGCCCACAGTTTCCCAATGTCTGCTCCGTGGACATTTTGGACCAGGTAATTATTTGTTGTGTGCAACTGTCCTCTGTATTGTAGCATAGTGTTATCTTAGGCCACTAGATTCAAGTAGCAACTCCTTTCCTCACATCATGACAATCCAAAATGTCATTGCCAAATTCCCCTGGGAGGCAAAATTGTCCCCCACTGAGAACTACTAGATTGGCCGGACTATGCCAGCCTCTACCTCTGACAGGTAGAATAATGGAGAATATATTTTAATAGATACAGATTTACATGTTTTATTTGACTGAGTCACCGCCTTATTTTCTTAATGTGGCAACATTTCTTGAGTTCATTGTCTCTCTGAACATTGTATTAAGTGCTTTATAATAATTATGTAAGCTCTGAAATAGATACCACAATTTTATTTTGCAGACAATACATTGCCTGAAGTCACACAGTTAAGATTCGAACTCAAAGCTATCTGTATCAAAAGTCATATTCAACATTATTCCAAACTATTCTTCCACTGTACTATATGCTTATGGTGTAGTCAGATATTTAGATAACATATTTACCCAATAAGTATGTATATTTTTAGAGAAATGGAAGTCACATATATTCATATATGCATACATAAACATACTTGCTCACCATGTCTTATGACATAGAATACACTGATTACTTTGAAGATGAGATTATCTGGAATGAGATGTGTATTTCAATTATTACTTGAGCCATATTAATCTTGCTTTATTCAATTTGAGTACAGTGTTGACTAACGCTTCAATTAGTTCCAGTTTGCTTGATTTCACATCCCATAAATGTTAATGTTGGCTGTGTCTACACGGCAAACTGGAGATGAAGTGATTATTGCAAAATTGTGAGTAGTAAGCAAGCATTCTGTTATTGAAGAAAGGTAGCCTGATAATCCTGAACTATTCAGATTTGCTTTTTATATTCAAAACACAATAATTAAGGCAGAGAAATGTTAATTGACCTTTTATACACTTTATTATGTGTTATACTTGGCAAAGAAAGGGTGGGTAAAGTGAAGAGTATGTCCAACCCTACTTTACAACTAATCTTAAAGTACTACCACATCTCTGAATCTCAACTTCAAATGCAAAATACAGTGGCTGTAAGGAATAAAAGTTTTTGGAAGGCTCCCTGAACTGTAAAATCCTGTAAAATTTCTAAAATCCGCATTAAGCAAGATGGCTACCGCTCCTCTGCTTCCTTTCAAGACTGCCCTGGAGGTTTTCAGGCCTCCAAGATGAGACAAATTCAGTCTTCTGATGAGGAGTGACACAATCCCCTTTTTTGTGTACATGACACTACGGTCTGTCACATTAGAAAGTAACAAAATGGCCCTGGGTTTTGCAGCTCTCCAACTTGAGCTCAGAGGGCTGAGTTATGCTACCCTTCAGTTCTTCTCCGTAATTCTCTGGTTTTGTCCCTTCAAGCAGAGAATCTGATCAGAATCTGTTCCAGACCCCAAACCCAAACCTGCCATCCTATTTATCATTTCTCCTTATATTGGCATCTTAGTTGAAACTGGTTATCATAAAGCGAATCCTACATTGCCTCTCTTTCCATAAACAGAGTGGTTCAGAGTCTGGCCTCCTCAGTATCACTGGTTAGATTCAATTTGTGGTTTTACCCTTACTATTCACATATCCTTGAGCAAGTTATAGAATCTCTAAACTTCCATTTTAATCACTGATACAGTTAGGGTAATAATAATACATAACTACATAGGAACATTGCAAGGAATAAATAACTGAAAATGATAAAGGGCTTATAACAGTGCCCAGTACATAGTAGACTTTTACTTAGCATTTGCCATTTTATATCATAACACTAGAGAAACAGAAGGTTTAGGAAAGAGATGGATGGACAGCTGGAGGGTTATGAGAACAAATATTTCTTATTATATTATTAGTCTTTAAGTATATACACCATCATGTCTGCTCTTTCTATTCTAACAAATATGTTTGTGCAAAATCATTTTATCAAACTTTAAATGCTATAAAAGTTTATTCAAAAATACCAGTTATTTTCAAGACCCTGGAAAGCATTAACACTTTCTGTTAATATATATTTTTAAGTCACCACTTTAGTGGCGTAAATAAACCTCCTTTATATTGTTCCACATCCTTCAAAAGATTTATTTTTTTAAGGTAAAGTGAATAATAGAGGTATTTAGTTAAACAATAACTTGCTTTTATTTACCAGGTTGTTGTCTTACTCAATGCACTATTTCTCTAAAATCCACCCCTGATGCAGGAATTACAGTCCTTTTTGATTTCGTATGAAGTTCCCAAGGTTACTGGTTACTATAAGAGAAAAGGAGAAATAGACATTTTTTTAATTCGTGAAATAAGTACTAGGGGAGCTCTCATAGTGCATGGGAATTCAGGCACTAAACTGGTAACTCCAAGTCATGGCTTGCTTATTGTTTGACCACTCTTACTTCTCATCTCCAACTTTCTCACTGTCCTTTTTCCTCCCACCTCAAATCTTATAATTTTTGAAACAAAAAAATTTCAAAGAATAGCTTATTACACACCATGTCTTTAGATTTAGTAATAAGCATTTGACATTATTTCCTTAATATCTATCTACCACCTAGCATCTATCATGGATATTTTAAAAATAAATTGTAGACATCTTAACATTTAATTCTAAATATAAATTAAATCCAAAACATAATCACACTGCATTTGATTATTTTGTCTCTTTGGCCTCTCCTTGACAGAAAGTCTCACTAAATTTTTTTAAGCAGGATATTGAATTTTAAAGAGATCAAGCTAGTTACCTTTAAATATCTCACATGCTGAATTTATCTGATTTTTTCTTATGGCTTCATTGAATCTGTTTCTCTGTCCCTGGCATTTTTTGTAAAATGAATGTTAGTCCTGAGATCCTATTTAAATCCAAATAAAATATTGGGAAAAGAATATATCATGCATAATTCTGGACATTTTATATATATTTTTTTATCAGGAGGCCCATGACTTCATGCTGTCTCACTAAGTAATACCAAGTTTGATCACTCAGTTAATGTTGTGACCACAAGACCTCTATTGAGAAGATATTTTCCCCCTTTGCAAGTAGCAGCTAATCTGTCAGATGGCATTTTCATTGTAGAAATATCTTTTAATGATTCTTGCTTGAATAAATCATTTCATTGCAGATTGTAAAATTATTTTAATCAATTTTATCATTTCTTTTCTATTTGTTGGTATTCTTCTGTAGATAAATGCCTCCCTGATACTTTGGGGATAAACTAAAGTTACTCATAAAAAATTAAAAAAACACTGGTCTGGGTAAATGCTTAATTCTTTTAAGATAATTACTATTTTCAAAGTTGGTTTGACAGGAACACCTCCAATGGTAACTATTTTTTTTCTCTTACTTCTTTAGTTTTTTTGCGTATCACCATGGTCTCATGGAGTTTGTTTATTCAATATGTTACACTAATTACTGGAATCCATGATTTGTTTGGAAAGTGAAACTGTCCTGAAAGTAGCCAACAGGAACCATATCAAGTGGGTCTAAATCCTTAATCAAGAAGCCCTGATTCCTTTAGTTAGGAGTGGTATTTTGAAACCAAGATCAAAGATCTAGAGATCTCAGTGCACCCAGTATAGTATCATTGCTTCTAGACTCTTATAATTCTCGGAGTTAAGAAACATACCTTTTTTCCATTTGGCCTATAGAATTAATGGCTTATGTGTGAAAAAAAGTAAAAGTATGTATTGAATTACATTTAATATTAACTTGGTAAAGTGAACATTTTTATGAAGCTGAGTTGTCCCATGAAAGAGCATAGTATGTCCGTTTGGAAATATTACAAGTACTCCAATTATTTTTCCCTCCTAGACTTTTCCTACATGTCCAAAGTATTCTATTCTTTTTTTTTTTTTTT
>ML103493.1:102568-130017 GCA_003697995.1 Taxidea taxus jeffersonii | reverse complement strand
TTTAGTGCCATTGTATTGCCTGTATGGTGATTGTTACTGTATAATGTCTCTGTTCCTTTCTGGGAATACTTTTAGGGTCTCTCTTTGCTTAGAGGACCCCTTTCAATATTTCCTGTAGAGCTGGTTTGGTGTTTACAAACTCTTTCAGTTTTTGTTTGTCCTGGAAGCTTTTAATCTCTCCTTCTATTTTCAATGATAACCTAGCTGGATAAAGTATTCTTGGCTGCATGTTTTTCTCGTTTAGTGCTCTGAATATATCATGCCAGTTCTTTCTGGCCTGCCAGGTCTCTGTGGATAAGTCTGCTGCCAATCTAATATTTTTACCATTGTACGTTACAGACTTCTTGTCCCGTGCTGCTTTCAGGATTTTCTCTTTGTCGCTAAGACTTGTAAATTTTACTATTAGATGGTGGGGTGTGGGTCGATTCCTATTGAGTTTGAGAGGTATTCTCTGGGCTTCCTGGATTTTGATGCTTGTTCCCCTTGCTATATTAGGGAAATTCTCTACAATAATCCTCTCCAGTATACCTTCTGCTCCTATTTCTCTTTCTTCTTCTTCTGGAATCCCAATTATTCTAATGTTGTTTCGTCTTATGGCATCACTTATCTCTCGAATTCTCCCCTCGTGGTCCAGTAGTTGATTGTCTCTCTTTTGGTCTGCTTCATTATTCCCTGCCATTTGGTCTTCTATATCACTAATTCTGTCTTCTGCCTCATTTATCCTAGCAGTAAGAGCCTCCATTTTTGATTGCACCTCATTAATAGCTTTTTTTATTTCAACTTGATTAGACTTTATTTCTTTTATTTCTCCAGAAAGGGTTTTTATTTCTCCTGACAGGGTTTCTCTAATATCTTCCATGCCTTTTTCGAGCCCGGCTAGAACCTTGAGAATCGTCATCCTGAATTCCAGATCTGACATATTACCAATGTCTGTATTGATTAGGTCCCTAGCCTTCGGTCCTGTCTCCTGCTCTTTTTTTTGTGGTGAGTTTTTCCGCCTTGTCATTTTGTCTAGATAGGAATCCGCTGTTCTCCTTGTTAAGTGAACTTGGTCTTGGCTGGATTTCTTTGATCTTCTGGGGGAGGGGCCTGTTGTAGTGATTCTCAGGTGTCTTTGCCCGAGGCGGAGTTGCACCGCCCTTACCAGGGGCCGGGCTAAGTAATCCTCTCAGGTTTGCTTTCAGGAGCTTTTGTTCCCTTAACGCGCTTTCTGTAGAGTTCTGGAGGAGGGGAATGACAATGGCGGCCTCCCAATCTCTGGTTCAGAGGAGCCGAGGGCTAGGGGCCCCAGTCTTCAGCGCGCCTTCAGGGAAAAGCGTTTAATCCCTCCAGACTCCCTAGCCCACGTTTGCGCCGGAGAGTGCGCACGCGCGTCGGCCCGCAGACACTGTGCGCCAGCAGACACCGCCGGCCTGCGAAAAGCGTTTAATCCCTCCAGACTCCCTCGCCCACGTTTGCGCCGGAGAGTGCGCGCGCGCATCCGCTCGCAGACACCGCGCGCCAGCAGACACCGCAGGCCCGCAGACCCCGCAGGCCCGCCGACACTGCGCGCACCCGCAGACCGCGCGCGCCTGCAGACCGCGCTCAGAGAAAAACGTGCCTAAGCAGTCCCGTCTCACTGGCTTCAGGGAGTGCTCCGAGCTCACCCAGCCTGTGATCAAGCGTCTCTGTCTCTGGCAGAGTCCCACCTGGAGTCTCCGAACCCCACAGATCCCTGAGCTCTCCCGGGTCGGAGTCTCCCCGGATCTTGTGGGGACCCCTCGCACAGAGCACCGGCCAGTGCCACAGAGCACCGGTCCGTGTCACAGACCACTAGGAAATCTCGGCTCTGTTTCCGCAGCCGACTTCCCCGCTCTAATACCTGTGAGCTCTGCGACACTCAGACACCCCCGATCCTTCTGTGACCCCGTGGGACCTGAGTCCACGCTGTCCCCACGAGGTCTTCACCCCAGTTTAGCTTCTGGAGCGATGTCCCTCCGTGGAGCCGACTTTTAAAAGTTCTGATTTTGTGCTCCGCCGCTTGCCGGGAGCCGGCCCCTCCCCCTGGGGTCTATCTTCCCGTCGCGTTGGATTCACTTCTCCGCTGGTCCTACCTTTCAGAAAGTGGTTGATTTTCTGTTCCTAGAATTGTTGTTTTTCTTCTCTTCGATCTCCTGTTGGATTTGTAGGTGTTCGGAATGGTTTGATAGGCTATCTAGCTGATCTCCTGCTGGCTGATGTCGTCTCAGCCTCCTACTTCTCCGCCATCTTGACTCCCCTCAATAATTTTACTTTTATATTAATTTTGTTTTTGTTTTTGAAGTTTTTCTCTTCTCTCTTAGTTTCTCTAGGTATTATGCCCTTTGCAAACACAATTAACATACCTTTCTCTTTCAATTCTTGTATGTCTAAATTATTATTTTTCTGATTTCATTTGATTTTACATCAAACATAATTTTAAATAGAAATGGACATACTGGGGGCACCTGGGTAGCTCAGTGGGTTAGGCCTCTGCCTTCAGCCCAGGGCATGATCTCAGGGTCCTGGGATCGAGCCCCGCATGGGGCTCTCTGCTCGGCAGGGAGCCTGCTTCCCCCTCTCTCTGCCTGCCTCTCTACCTACTCATGATCTCTCTCTCTCTCTCTGTGTCAAATAAATTTTAAAAAAAGAATATGTAATCATTTATCTCAGATAAATAATGCTGTAATGTGTTTAAAAAAAAAAGAAATGGACATACTGGGATTTTGTTTTGTTCTTGACTTTAGGAGCAAAGTTTCATGGCTTAACATTTTGTTATATTAAGTATTATCCATCATATTAGCCTTGACATTTTAAAAATTAGGAATGCATACTGAATTTTATTGAAAATATATTTTCAGTTTTTAAGGAGATGATACTGTTTCTTCTCTTATATCTATTATGATAGTAGATTATGTTAAGGAATCTTCTAATATTGAACCATCTTTGCAATCCTTAAATAAAAACCACTTTAACATGACATCATTTTTTATTTTATTATTTTCCAAAACTTTCTTTGTAAGTTCTTTACATGGATAATTTATGAGTAGGATACATATACAGCCTTTTGGGGGCTGGGAAATTTAGGTATCAGTTTAAATTAGACACTTTCTCAATGTTTCAGGAAAGGTTAAATAATATTCAGAAGTGTAAAGTTTTGTACAATTAAATAGCAATGAGAAATTTGAAATTTTTTTCCACCTAAATCTGCTGCTTTTGTGGGGGAGGGGGTAGCACTTTGATAATATTCTCTACTTCATTATTGGAAATTAGTGTGTTTAAATTGGTGTGTCTGTCTCTACTGGGCTAAGTTTAATAATTCAAAGTGGAATTCAAAAGGAACATGTTGAAAACTCTTACTACCCTTGACTCAATACTGTCTGTCCTTATCTTCCCCTGCAGAAAATACCACAATATACTCAATTATTCAACTGAAAACCTGAAAATTATCTTTGAATATTTTTATTTTCTTTGTCTCATGATTTTCTCTTCCCTTCATCCACTCTGTCAATCAGATTTATGTTCAAAACAGGTTTCAGATCTGTCTAGTCTCTTAGTCTATCCCACACTCCTCTAACCTGGGCCATGATCATTCTCCCGTGGATTCCCAGTACCCTAACAGAGTAATGTCCCTGTTTATATTCTCAATGCCAAACAAATCATTCATCTAATAGCCGAATGATCTTTATATATATATTTTTAAAGATTTATTTATTTGAGACAGAGAGAGAGTGAGAGTGGGGAGGGAAAGAGACTCTCAAGCAGAATCCAAGCTGTGTGCAGAACCCAAAGGGAGGCTCGATCTCAACAGTGAGGCCCCAAACAGAGACTAAACCAGCCTAAACTAAGCCTAAATTGGTGGCTTAACCAATTGCGCCACCTGGCACCCCTATCTTTCTATAATTTAAATTAAATTAAAGTCAAATCATTTTTAAGATTTGACCCCTGGTGACTTACTATTTTGCTTCTTCAATGATCTATTTTATCAGTTGCCTCCTTGCTCACTAATTTCTAATTCATTGACATATTTTGTTTTTTTCTAACTTTGCCAATCTTGTTCTCACTTTGAAAGAAACATTCTTGTTGTGGATTATCTTTCAGGTTTTTGTTTTGTTTTGTTTTGTTGTTTTTTTTCCTCTTCCTTCTAATGATAACTCAAATAAATACTGCCTTCTCTGAGATGCTGACTCAATCAGCTATCTAATTTCCATACCCCAGATTATTCTCCATTACATTACCCATTTTATTATCTTCATGGCCTATATCACCATTAGAAAGTATGTACACTGTTTACTTGATTATTATCTGGGCATATTAAAATCTAAGCTCCATGAAGAAGGGATTCGTCTTGTGTTGTTCACAATTTTATCCCTAAAACCTAGAGAAGTGTCTGATAATTAGTAGGCCTAATGTAAAGAGTGATTGAATAAATGCATGACCCTCTGAATGAAGAAATCCATACAACTGTACAAAGACTTGAAAAACTGAAACGAGGAAGGGTCAGATCAGGGGCCTATAAAAAACAAAAGTAGAGCATAGTAATTCCTGAGAATTTCTGCCTAAAAAGTTATAACCATAGGTAAACAAACACTGAGACTAGATTTTTATGAATTATATCATATTTCTCTCTATGAGTAGTCTTTTTTTAGTTTTAAAAATTTAAAAAAAATGAGATTACTACATAATGAGTCTTAAATATACTTGTTCTGCTTGCTTGCTTCTAGCTCAAGTGATTGGGCCTGGTGAAATACATTTAGAGAGTTATTCAGGTTGTCCAATATACATAAATAATACAAACTCAATATTTTAAAACTAATTCTGTACAAGGGAAACAAAATTTTAAATGTGTAGGGCAAAGAGAGAATAAGGCAATACCTCAAATTCTGTCTCACAAATAAGATCCAAGGGCGCCTAGCCCCAAATGGCAAGGGTTATAATTTTGATAGCATGCAAATATTTGGTAGAAACCCTCACTCAATGTAACACAATGCACTAGTTTGGTATAAATATTTTTTTCCCCTAAAATGTTCCCTTAGGGACGACCAGATCTGTTGTTCAAACACTGCCACCCACATCCATATGTATCATCTTCCCTGCCAATGTTTTTTAGTTAGTTTTTGCTTTGTTTTGTTGTTTTGCTTTTGGCCACCATGTAGACCTTAAACAACCAATATATGTACATACACACGCACACATATATATTATGAAATATGTATGACACATATGACATAACTTCAGAAAAACATGGTTTCAATCAAAGTATATTAGGGAATGCTTACCATAATCAGGACATTTGAATTCTTCACTAGTCACAAAGTTTCTTAGCAATGTGAAGGAAGACCTTCTAGAATCTAGATAATTAATACAAATAACACATTTGGAAACGTACCAAATTATCACTTCCTTTTGAAGGAAATCACTTGTTTTCCTTGGGAAAATATCTGTCTTCCTGGAGTAACTTTTTCACTCTGGTTTTAGCACATTGTTTTGGCAGTTTATTAAAACTCCAAGTGGGAGTCATACAGATTCATCTAAATATCTTATTTTGCTTTAACACTAGATTTCTGTTAAAACATAATAGATCATTACATTCATTCATCTTCATTTGACTGTGAGGCTGCTGTAAGCCAAAAATAGTCAACACTTGTGGAATATATAGTAACTGAGAGCAACAGTAAATTGCATTTTGAGGGCTCATCAAGGTGAGAATGAGACATTTCAATGCCATTTCTTGCTTCCTTGTTAGGAAGTTTGCCAAAATGGAGAAATTTAAAAATTTGTTAAACGGTGCCTTATCTCATTGACCTTTTTTCATTTGGAAGATCATCACTTCACCTAAACTTGTTGCCATGTTGTGGAGTTTCCCTGGATGGCAATGATTTGCTTTTAAAACTGAGTTGTAAATAAGTACATAAACTCTACTTACATGCATGAAATAAAATACAACTACTAATGGTGGAGCACGTATGTCATTATGTTTCTATGGCACACCCTATTGCCATCTCACAATTTAAAGCTTATATTCTAGAGAGAAAAAAAAAATGAGGAGTGGGATAAGGAGAACAAAAGGAATTTGGACTAGAAAGGTCTTAGGATAATAAATAATCACCATAAAAAATCTTTCTGTAATAGTTTTCCTTAATCGGGGCCCAGATGTCCTCTGTGACATGCAGACATATCCTTGAGGATCAGAATATTTTCTACTAGAGCTTTCAAAGTATAGGCTTTCATTTTTTAATCATAGAAAGTTTGAGTTATTAAATTAAGACCTATATAACACTATATTGCGGTAGGCTAAAGAGAAAAGAATAGAGACAATTAATATGTAAATAAAGCATTCATTAAAAAGACATCAGGGTATGTGTACTAATGAATGTTTTACAATAGGTTTAAAAGAGGAAAGTGGTAGGAGATTTGTGTATTATAAGATGCACACTAGTTTAGCAATGCCTAACTCAAAACCCCCTGTAATCAGTCCCTAAACAGAACATTGTGCCATATTCGTGTTCATATTTCAAATAGCAATTTAGTTTCAACAAAACAGTCATTCACCGTCTTAAATTAATTGTGGGTAATTTGAGTTTTATTAGATTTGTATTCCTGTTTGTAAATGATTTGTAGATTTCTTTTTTTTTCAATCAAGAACTATCTGCGTATGAAAGTCATATTTAGTTTTGCATTTGTTTTTATACACAATTAACTAGCATAATAATGTGAAAAAATTTATTAATAGCTGAAGACTTTTAGATATGTTCTACTTTAAGGAAGTAGAGATGTTCCAAGGAAATATTGAAAAATCTTCCTCTACTTGCCAAGAAATCATTTAATGGGCTGATATGTTTGGCAGCTATCAGTCATCATAGCATAGTTTTCTACTAATATAATTTTGTAAACAAGTCATGATCTTTCACATCATGGTTTTTTATGTACTGCTTCCTTTTTCTAGAATTCCCTTCTTTCCACCAATTTCTCTATCCCTCCATTCACTTACAGACTTACTTAAACTTTAAAACAGCTAGGCAGTTACTTTCTGTGGTAACTCTTTCGATGAAGATGTTTGGGAGAATCAACTCATACACACCTTGGACACAAAATTAATTCATGTAACATTTCCCAATGTGGCCTCCAACTGTCCTAAACCAAAACTACCATTAAATAAGTTGGTCCTAAGCACTGATAATACAGTACACCACTTGCATTAGTTAGGGTTCTCTAGAGAAACAGGACCAATAAGATATGGATAGACAGAGGGTGGATAGATGATAGATAGATATTACATGGAACTGACACATGAAATTAAACATTGCATTCCTTCTTATATAATTCAAAATAAAAATATTATGAACACAAAACATATTTGTGAGAAATATATTTGTGAGAAGATCCAATAATTATCTTCTTGTCTTCATAATTAATTTGATCCTTTATTTTTTTTAAAGACTTTATTCATTTGAGAGAAAGAGAAAGAGCATGAGTTAGGGGTATGGAGGAGAGGGAGAAGCAATCTCCTCACTGAGTGGGGAGCCTGACTCAGGGCTCGATCCCAGGACCCTGGGATCATGACCCAAGCCAAAGGCAGATGCTTAACCATTTGAACCACCCAGGTGCCCCTAATTTGATCCTTTAACAAATATCAAAAATAAAAACATAAAAACCACTTTAAAACCTTTTATTTTTAGGCCCTCATTTTACTGTGTTCTTAACATACATATAATCTAATTAATGGGAGGTCCAGCACTAAATGTATGTTCACACCTTCAACTGATCTCCCAAAGGTGGATTTAGTAAGTTCTCAAGTACTGAATATTAAGTTGTGAACTGTATGTCAGATTTATTTATTATTTCTTGAAATCTCTGAAATGAAACAGTAATGAGCACTGAACAGGCATAGTTTCCTAAGAAAAACCTAAGCCAAGAAACTGAAATGGGATAAAGGAAAACAACAAAAATCTAACGTTCAATGAGATCTAGTATATGGCCTTTCCGATAAGTGACTCATGTTGTCAGAGGCTTCAGTAGAGTCTATCGGTGGATATTTAAAAGTATAATAACATGCAGGATCTGTTTTTGTTTGGTAAGGCGTGGGAGCTCCGATTTTACTTTGTGATGTTACCCTCTCTTCCCCTCCCCCGATGTTCAGTAGTGTTTTCCTGTTGGCAGAGATGAGAGCATTGTACGAACTAAAGGGGAATATTTCCAGGAGTATTCGTTTCTCAAGTAGTCATTTAAAAATTTTTTTGACTTTAGGATTGGTCTTGCAAGTGCATATACGTTCAGACTTTTTTTAAAGGATAATGTGATCTTAAAAGAAATTAAAAAGACCATTTTTATTGAATACAAGTATTATTAAAATGTGTATCTCTTAAACCTAAATTATATTTTATATTTTCAGAAGATTGCATTTTTATACTTGATATACTTTTATAAAATACTATCGAAAGTGCATGGTTATATTATGCATTATGTCTGGATTAAAGAAGCTTTCATTAACTTCTTATTTTTATTTAAAGAGAGTCACATATAAATTGCTCCAGTGTGGGCTATTACCAAGATTTCTTCTTGTAAAATCCTAAAAGTACAGGTGTGCTAAAAATACAAGAAATTTCTCATGGGAATTTTGCTCTTTCTGGATGAGAATATAAGAATATTTTACTTCCTTTTGAAAAACACAATGGAACAGATGTTAGGTTTCATGATTTGGGGGAAATCAGAAATTAAATTGCTTTTTCCAGGTTAGATATTGATATTTTTTAAAATAATGCTGACTTTGCCTATGGAAATTTAACTTAATCCTATGCCATTGTTTTACGTAGGCATTAAAACTGTTTTCATGAGCTTTGAGAGAAAAGAAAACTAAACACTTGCAATTCTTTTTCCTTGAATTTTCCCTCTCTTTGCATTATTTCTACTTATTTAAAAATAATTTTCCTGACTTCTGAGAAAAGTTACGCAAAGCTCTTTCTTCGGAGTTTTTTTTTTAATAAAAAATAAAGGACGATTTCTTTTTCTTCTGTTGTTTCTTAAGTGTTTTTACTCTTCCTCCTTTTCAATTCAAAGCAAGTCTTTTCAAGTTCTTCTCACATTTGTCACCTCATTCATTTGTGATCCCCTTGTAATTTCCCGGCACTCAGTTTCATGGTTTGCATATGTTGCACAAAGCTGAAATCAGGTATAATCAACTGCTTCGCATAGTACTTTCACTGGAGCACAACCGTAAATGATTTTGAGTATTATCTGAGAAAAAGTCTATTCATTATTTTAAGCCAGAAATAGTTGCAGTGGTGATACATATTTTTCTGAAATTTCAATAAAACAATATTTTTGTCTGCTTGTTGACTTGACTTAAAAAAAAAATTCCATAGTTTTTACAACCATCTGAGTTACATAACAAGACTCAGTTATACCAGGTTGTATTGACTGATTTTTTTAATAATGTAATAAAGATGCCAACCATGACAGAATTGGTTAGTTTGATATTAGGGCAAAATGCCATTTCTTCCACAAAGTTGGCTAATAAAAAATATTGCTTACAATGTGATGAGACCTGTCAAGTAAATTTATGGTATGCAAAATTCATAAGCTCTCAAGTATTTCTTTGGAGTTTGGCAATCTGGACAGCCTGCAGTATGCTCTGTTTGTGTAAGAAACAAACAAATTGAATGGAGGGTGAGCTGGCTAGTAAGCAGTCCACATTACAATTGATTAATTGGGAATATTTCATGTTCTGTATCCATCTTTTATCTAGAATGTTCTTCTTTGGAGAGTTCTATATTTCACATTCAATTTTTATGTTCACTTGCAAGTTTCTCTGGTCCCACAATTCAAAGAGAGTCTGTTGAAGGGGAAATTAGAGGCTGTGATTCAGAATTCAGTGAGTCTAGTCTCTGCAGAAACTTGGCAGAGGATAGAATCAGTTCTTGGGATGCCAAATTTAGTGGCCCTGGGCCAGATGCTAATTTTGAATGCATGGCACACATCACTTTGCGTCTCGATTAAGCCATGTCTGTGAATCCCATGCAAGCCCGGCAACAGATTTTAGGCAACCCATGTATTAGTGTTCAGCGCATCATAGATTTCATTCTGGCTTTAAACATGTGACAGAAATTACTTCTTTCACATTATAAATGCCACCTCTTTGGAAAAAAAAAAAGCAAGGGATGTTAATTGACTTTTTTTGTCCATGATTATTTAAAACTGAATAATATCAATTTTGGTCTTTTGGTCATTTCTTATAAAGGTGTATTCAAGAAGAAAGAACTCATCTTCCATAAATGCAAAAATATGGTAAGAATAACAGAAGATTATTTTCCCCTTCCACTTACTTGCTTATTTAGTATATATTAGATCATGAATTTGGATTTTTTCATTAAGCTAATGCAGAAGTCTTAGAGAAGACTAATAAAAATTATGGAGCAAAAAAAACCTAAATATCAATGTATAAAACTAGATGAAGAGGTTTTATTTTATTATAGTATTTCCACCTTATTATAATATTTCCACACTGCTATTTTATCACCTGGCTATCTTACCAGCATATTTTTTTTGTTTTCTACACTGGGAATCGAAAACTTTCAGTGTATGTGGGCCTGCAGAAATATACCACCCTTTTTTGCGTAGGAGTATGTCTGGCACTGTTCTTGTCTGAATAATTTGTAAGTATACATATGAATGTATTTTTACATGTAAACATTTTTTTGAAGTTACTAACATAGATATTTTTATGGGATTTGGAGCCAGGGAGTGATAGATAGGATAGATGTGTTATCTTAATGTGCTGACCTTGAACTGTGCCAACTTGCTCTATTTTCAACACAGATTAAAAAGACCAGGATGAATCAGATACAACTGGCTCTGTGAGTTACAATAAAACATAAGATTCTTGTAAATCATTGTGTGAGAGCTATCCACAAGTCTTCTATCTATACTAATAATTTTTTTTAAATCACACAATGGATGAGAAATCCTGACTTTTGTTCAGGGGAAAAAGTCCATTAGTTAAATGATTGATTTTGTGCTTTTTTTTTTTTTTTCTCAGCATTTTATTTTGTTTCTGTGTTTCTTTTTAGTGTGTTTTATGCAACTCTGAGTCTTTAGTCACCACTGGATACTTAGAAGAGAAAGGAGAAGAAAAGGCAAGGACAAAATTAGAAACTCCTTTTGAATTTGTTGCCTTTTATTCTAGCCATCTTCTTCTGAGTTAGAAATGTTACTTTTTTTTTTTTGGAATTAAGAGAAAAAAAATTTCAATGTAAATTATATCGTTATTTTACAACATGCTTGCATTGGCCTAAGGGAAACACAAATTGAAACAGAAGAAACTTCTGAAGCACAGTTTGAAAAAAATCTTATTTTCATCCAACACTGGCTTGACTTTGAGTAGAACTGGTCTAAATTGTGGGTACCATGGTCATATATAGTGGAGATGAGATTGGGGAGGCCTGACATCTCTTAATTTATTTATTCTACCAGTGTAATGCTAGCCACCTCCTGTTTTTATTATACCAATTTAATGCCAGCCATTTCCTGTTTTCATTAGACCATTGTAATGCTAGCCTCCCACTGTTCTCATTAGTGCAGGACTGTGTAATGGCAGCCACCTCATGTTTTCATTATAACAGAGCTGTGTGGTGCCAGCTGCCACTTGTTTAACTTTACTGAGAAGCATTTGACCATGGACTACATACTTCTAAAAGCTAGTAGCAAACAAGGTAAAGGAGTCCAGGGTTCTGGTGAAATAGTGGTAAGTGGTTACGTGACTTATTTGCTATTAACGTGCAAGAAATACAGTTGCTGGTAACAGCTGGGAAACTACAACAAACCGAGTAACCCCTTGAATTTTTTTTTTCATTATTGTTGTTTTGTTGTGTTGTGTTTTAGAATAATTTGTCTGACAAAGACTGTCAACAAGATTTTCAGACTCTGTACTGTGGTTACATGTGGATAGATTTATATTACCCGGAAGAGTCTATTGCAACAATGGATGGTGTTCAATGGAGAGTTTACTATGTGTCCAGAGTGCTTCTAAACTTGCTATGGAATATCTTACTTATTTCTTATAATTTCTTTACAATTGCCTCATTTGTTCCCACTTTACAAATGGAGAGATGAAATATACAGTAGTAGTTACATAATTCATGGGCTGGCAAATTTCCTCTTTAAGACCAAATAGTAAAGGCTTTTTCTGCTTTGTGGGGCATACGGTTTTGCCCTAACTACTCAGGTCTGCTGCTATCCTGAAAAACAGCCGCAGACAATACAGAAATGAATTGGTATGCCTGGCTTCCAATAAATCTTTATTTATGAAAATAAGCTGGAGGGATGAATTTGGCCGAAAGGCTATTGTTGGCCCACTCCTGATATAAGGTCACAAAGCTGGAGTGGTAGGAGACAATTATAGCTCTAATTGAGGCAGTTCAGCTGCTCACCCTATGACTTTACACTAACATCCTCTATTTCTGTCTGTACCTTTGTAACTGGAAATACTTCCAATTCCATTCATGCAGGAACCTTTATTATGCAATGATTAAAGTTTTCAAAGAGAAAAAACGATTTTGCTCAATTATGTACTTTAAAATATTTTTTTGTCTTATTCTCTACATGTTCATTGTTTTCTCCCTAATGCTTTTGTTTATGAAGCACTTAAGAATGCTTTTGAATAATATTCTACACATGAAATGTATTACAGAAAATAAAAGTAGTCTTTTCCTACAGATTAAGAAAATAAGCTATCAAATGTATTTTGACCTTCATTTTCTCTTCTTTATGCAAAAATGTTATGGAATAATTTCTTTTTTGAATCCAGCACTTTGTCACCCTCAGATTGCTGTATTATTAACATTACCAAATAGGGTAATTGACAGATGTGTAGTTTGTTGAAATGATTAAAAGCTGTGGAGAATTGTAACCTGTCAGTGTTCCCCGGGAAACAAAGTCCTATCCATCTGTTAGGGGACTCTCTAAATGACTGTAATGAGTCACCTTAAAAATGGCAGCTGTCACCCTAGGATGTGAACCTTGAAGCAAGAAAAAAAAAATAATGTACTTATATATAAAGATGCATGTGCTTTAACGAAAAAAGAAAATATATTCCCAAATTTCATGTTCTTGATCACAGAAGGAGGTCAGAAAGCATATACTTTGTTGTATTAGTCAGAAAGCAAATACTTTGTTGTATTAGTCTGTGATGTACAGTTTCCATCCCCCGTCTGTCTGAGGCCAATAAAAGTCAGGCAAGGAGTGATGTCGAAGTTCGGTAAGACATTCAATGTCTGCTTGTAACTCCTCACTTGTCTTTAGCATTTCTCAAAATGAATATACCCTCACAATGAACTTTGTGTGCCTCAGCGTCACCTGTGGAAATTACCTTTATTGAACTGCAACAGCAGAGACACAGAGAAGACTGAAACAAAAAGTCGGAATACTGGTTGTGAGGGTAGAAAATACCAGGATTTTTCATGTCCTCTCCTGGCTACTGGGTTCAGTCGCCAAGTAAAGATAGAGGAGCAAGATGGTTCTTATGTTCATTCTTTTCTTTAACCGTTTTGGTTTTCTCTCTTAGTTTTGGTGTTTTATCTAAAATAGGGCAGGTGGAGTTATAACATTTGCTGTGAAATAAAATGCAAATTCCACTATGCAAATAGACCATTAGGAAGTAAATTAGCTTGAACAGTAGTGGTATTTCAGCAATTATATTGCTTTTTAATATGGAGAAATTCCAGCATAAATAAAACCCAGCAAGTTTGTATATGAGCTGGGTCGGTGACTGAGTCTCCACTGGAAGGAGGCCCCCTGAGGTGGGAGGCTGTGATTTTCAACATCTTCCTGGTCTGTTTGTAACACCAGCACTCACTACAGTGTATAATAACTATTTTTAACATGCTTAATGCACATCTATACCAAATAAAATCTCAAATGTGGATTGGCTATGGTAATTACTATTTATATTAATTGGCCTGTCAATGTGCAGACTTTCAACTTTGCCACTGGAGTTCCTGTCACCCTTTTAACACATTATCATTATTATTTTTAAACCAGAGTCATTTCAAGTTCAAATTCATAAAATGTGCATTGGAACCGCCCACCTTGCATTACAGATGGGTAAAACAGAATGTGTCAAGAGAAATAAAACTTTTAAGGAACCATTTGCACTAACCTTCCCCTCACCTCATTTAGAAAGTCAATCTGACATTTTTTGGCATTCCACATATTACTTTGAAAGAATTAAAATCAGTATTTATGGTAGGAAGATGCCTAAGAGGTCGATGGAGGTATTCATCCTACAGCGTCCGGACACATTTATGGTCACCTAGCTTCTGCTTGAACATTGCCATTCCTTGATCTGCATCCACCATCATCACCTTTTCTAGTATCTGACTTCCCCAAATTCCCAGTGTCATTGCAGAGACAAATTCTACATACACACTGAGGACTGATAACTTGAGGTTGGAGGGTAAGTTGGTCATGCCAATTGCCTATAAGGCACCGGTAGACACAAGACGGCCCCAGAGGCAGACTCTTTTCCCTCCCTTTACAGCTGGGGGATTTTGTTTTACCTGCCCTTCTTAGGAAATCAGCTTCAGACTACTTCAGGAGGAGTAAAGCAAATGGCCATCCCAAGCAACACCTTTTCTTTTCATGCCACGGAGTTTCCTCCAATTATCTGTATTACTGGTACTGATTATAGTCTAAGATAATATTTACAGCTGTAGAAAGACACTGGCCCTCACTACCTCCCAAGCAGACTATACCTGAAGAAGTTGAACATAAGCCCTATGCTAAGGAATTTAGAAGACTTTCCAGGATTTTTCTCAAAACTATGGAAGAAGACATGTCAATCCACTTAGTGTTTAATGCCCATTATTCAAAGCCCGGTGTTGTTCACTCTTCTTTTCTTAACTCCATCCTTTCTCTCCAAGGCAGGATTTCTCAACCTGGGCATTTTGGACATTTTTGATGGGGTGAATCTTTGTTGTAGGGGTCTGAACTTTGCATTACAGGACATTTAGTGGCTTGCTAGGTGCCAGTAGCAAACCAACTCCCTTACCTCTTGACAACCAAAATTGTCTCTCGATACTGCCAAATAACCCTGGGAGGCAAAACTGCCCCACAGGTGGAAATCACTAATCGAAGTCATTATTCCCTATATCAGTGTCTAAATAATCAATAATTATAAGCTCCTCTACTGATATGTATAGAACATCATGGAAGCAATAAGACAGGATACCTCTATCAGCCTGAGGGTTCTTGGGACAGCAGACATAGACAAAAGTTCTTAAGAATAGAATTATTCTGCTTGGCAAAATTCACACCACAGGTAATGAGGGGATGCTTGGAGAATCTGGAAATGTTAAAAAAAACAAACAAACACTTTTCTGGGGATGAAAATCATCCATGTTCTTGATCTTTGTCTTTCTCTCCTGTCTCTCTTTGTCTCCCAAAACTTCCAACATGATTACAGATTTCAAAGGAAGAATTATTTCTGGGAAGTTGGAAATATACACATAAATACTCTGCTGAGGGCTTGAAGCTGAGAATTGGAAGATTCAGCAAAGTTGGCCTTGCCTCTAGAAAGTTGGATCTGTCCCAAGAACAAGGTGCTATTAGGCAGCATCTTATAAAGAATGGATCACCAGGCCGCAGCAAGCTGTCCCAGTGTTATTTTCCTAAATTTGCATTCCACTTGGCAAACCTTTCACAGAGCTCTCCCAGCTTGTGAACCTAATTCAGGTGTCCTCGAGCCTCCTCTTCCTTAGACTAGGCATTCGAGTGATATCGCCTAAGCTCAGCATTCACTACAATTCCTAGCTTGACCTAACCCAGCTTTCTAACCTTTTCTAACTTTCTAATCAGAAAATATTCCGACCCCATTTAAATGTTTTTGCACACATGGCCTCTCTTCTTCCAGAATGCATTTCCTGTACATCCCCACTGCCAAAATCCTGTCCCACCTTACATGCTCAATCCAAACACTGCTTTCTCCAAGAAGCTGCCACGTTTCCCTCTCCCATTTCTCTTTTTCTCAGCTGAAAGTGCTTGTTTTCTCTCTCCCTCTCTCTTTCCTTTTTTGTCCACCACAACTTGCACTTCTCTCATTGTACCAACTACAATCTGTATTCGGGAAAATACCTTCATTTCCCAGTGTATTTTAAGTTCTATAGAGACAGAGACCATATTTTATTAATATCTGTATGCTCCATTGTATTCAAAAACACGATACATGCTCCACAAATTAGTGTTGAATTGGAATGTCACATTCTTAGGAGGAAAATCACCAGAGAGGCCACATTTGATCCATTCATTTACTTTTTTTTTTTCCCTCCTCTGGACTATGAACCCAAAGTAAATTTTAGTAGTTATCCAAAATGAAAGAAATGATGAAATATGTATAGTAGTTGAATTTCAGAGGTGTTTGGGGAATAAATGCAGATTGAGAAATCATAAGCACATAATCTCAGAGGTAAGGGTCTTTTCTTATCTTCAATCAAAGCCAACCATTTCACATGAGATATTAAAATGAGGATTTCTTAGCATATAGGAATTAGTAATAATAGAGTGAGATGATTCACTTTCTCTTTTTCAACCTTTCAGTGAAATAGCTAGGCAGTCTCACATAAAGATTTTTAGCTAAGATCCTGCATCCTAACCTATTTACTGCTTTACGTATTTCTGTTATATTTTACTATGCATTTTGTCCATTTTAACATTCCACGTAGGTTACATCTAAAAAATATTATCAGTTTTCTTATAGGTTAATAAAATCAACTTGGACATTTTCCACATTGATGTAATTATTAGGAAACACATCACTATCTCCACTATTGATCCATAACCATGAAGATATATATACATATGTATTTCTAATGGGAAAATAATACATGATTTTGAGATAAAACTATGAAATAAGAATGAAAATAAAGAGAAAGCCACATGCAAGACAGCTATTTGATACTATAATGTTTTACACTACAAATAGAGACAAAAATCTAATTTTAAAAGGGAAAGGATAACAGTTTAAAAATCTTATCTCAAAACAAGTTATTATATTGAAGACAGTCTCTCAACTGCAATGTAAGAAAGAATAACACCAAAATATGATTTAATATCACTAAAGAGATATACTGAGATATTCAGCAGATCAATAAAATGATGAATATTATGTCCCACCTATTTGAATTTAGGTTTTCAAGATATAAACGAATTGATTAGTGTTAAAGGGCTATTAAAATTTATTTCTGGACCTCTTGAAAATAAAGTTGGTTTTCTGTAAATTGTAGAGAAATAGTAAACCTTTTAGTAAGTTAAATTCAGGCAGAATCAGGACAACTTCACTTTTGATTAACTGAAAATTACTCAGATAACACCTGCAGTCTCTCTTTTCATCTGATCACTGAAGGAGCCAACGATACAACATTTTATCCATTGTGGATGTGGCAAGTCATAGATTTAAAAAAAAAATGTGTTGTTCATCACTTAGCCATATTGCCACTGCTTAAATTCCCTCTTTGTGACACTAGCTTTTGAAAGTAGTCAACCCTCATGCTTTTCTATGTGCATATTAATCCCAAGTGTAATATTTTAAATGTTTCCTTAGTATTACTGGAGTTTATGTGACTATTTAAAAGAAACCAACTATTTATTAGTTTACTATATGCCAAAATTCATGATTAAAGGGATTCAAAGCAGTCTTATCATTTTTTTCTATATACCAAGTTCACAGAAAAAACTAATATCCCATAATATTCATTTAGAATAGTTTGGAGAACTTACCACCAATGTTGTGAAACAGTTTTATAGATAGCAACAAAAACTTGAGAGCAATCTTAAGAGAGGCATGATTCTTATAATGTCTTTTCATTTTCTTGGAGACTACAATCCCTATTCTCTACTTTTCAAATCATTTAATACTGTTATTAACTATTAACATAAAGACTATCTAAATTATATGTCTGTCAACTTAAAGGGGAATGTATATTACTGAAATAGCTTAATTTTTTCAGATAATGAATTTAAGATACTAAAGACAAAAGATATTAAATAGGGCAAGACTGCAGAATTCACAAAATCTGGAACAAGTAGAAGCACTGAACTTTTAAGTTTAAGTGTGGTTTTAAAGCTTCCTAGCTAGGGCACCTGGGTGGCTCAGTGGGTTAAAGGCTCTGCCTTCGGCTCAGGTCATGATCCCAGTCCTGGGATGGAGGCCCGCATCTGGCTCTCTGCTCAGCAGGGAGCCTGCTTCCCCATCTCTCTCTCTGCCTGCCTCTCTCTGCCTACTTATGATCTCTGTCAGTCAAATAAAAAAAAAATAATAGTATCTTTAAAGTTTCCTAGCTAATTGAACTTGGGTAAGTCCTTTTACCAGAGTTTCAGAATCCTTAATTCTTTAATATCTTGTAAATTTGTGAAAGTGCTGTGAATTGGAAAGTTCTTTACAAATAGAACTTATCAGTATTAATTTAGGTTTGTATAATTGTTCTTTTATTTGGTTGGCCTGACCCTGTAAACCCTTAGGGAAGCAAGCACAGGTTTCATACAATTAGTGAATACCAATATTTAAAAATATATATATAATGATATTCTGTATAAGGTAAAAAAGAGACTTCAAAATTTGGTTTTGTTATTAGCGATCTTTGAAAAATATTATGAAAGTAGATTTTCAAAATATAAATCATAATCAAAATGTAGTTTATAAAATGATATCAATAATGTAATATGTATTTAAAAAAGGGAGTGGAACAAGTAATAACTTGTTCCTCTCAAAGTGAAATGTTTTACTTGTAAGACAAAAACCAGAATACCTCTCTTGACCTAATGGGTGATAAGTCAACTTCTGTGATACAAAATTTGTAAAATCTCACTGAAATCTCCCCTCTCTCAATCAGTGTTTGTAAGATACTCATTACCATTTAAAGTAGTTTGAAAAAATAAAGTTATTTTTTGACAACTCTTTCTGAAATATTTGGTAGTTCTTTCTGATACAATAACAGAGGCTGTACCCTCTTTTAAGAATACTGAGAATTTAAGTCCTAGTGTACAATGGGTTGTTCAGTACTATTAGTGTCTAAAATGAACAGAAAATGACATATTTCCTTAGTGAACCATGTGCAACCTTCTCCAAAAGCACGTAATAAAGAGTTTGAGGATGGTCCATTAACCTGCTGATCAATTTCTGTGTGCTATATTGATGCTATAGTGACCTTTAAGAATTCATTCTCTTCAGATCCTACAAAGAGTTGTTCTGTACTCTTGTCAAATAATTGTATTTTGTGGGCATTTTTACTTAAAAAGGTGTAATCTGAGGGACGCAACAGCTTATTGACATGATGTAGACCTATAATATGTGTTCCACTCATGACTTCCTTCTAATTGCAGCATTGCCATATAAGGTTCATCATTTGGGTGACTCGGGGCTCCCTCAACCCTGGTCAGATGCTTCAGGAGAACCAATTAACAGCTTGCTCTACCCTCACCCTTGAAAGTGATGAATGACATGGTAGGCATATGGTTTTTGTTATTCTTAAACAAGAACTTATTTTCATCCTGAAAAATAAGCAATGTCAAGGCAACATAAGTTACATTCCTATGTTAGTGTATATCACAAATTATAGGTACTCTGAGGGCAAAATCATCGTCACCTGCTTAGTTCTTTGAACTTAGGATCCTTGTATAGCACTAAGTCGTGTTCAATAAAAAAGAAACAGAATTCAGCAAATAAATGAGTAAAAGAATGAATATATAAGCCAGTTAGTCTATCCCAAAAACCTAAACCATAAAGATCTTCTGAAATGTGGAAAAGCCGTGCACACTTCTTTGATATATAACATGCTGTTAGAAGAAAATTAAAATAAAGAAAAATCCAAATGGGCAAATTTTTCTTTTTTTTTTTCTTTTCTTTTCTTTCCTTTTCTTTATATTTAGGAGATGCCATTCACTGAGAATGAGACAGTAGAAATAAGGGGTATGTGGAGAAACTAAGGAAAGATGCAAACAACCCAATCCAATTTATATAAAGAGCAAGGTGTATTAGAACTTACCTATTTGTTTCTCCCACAAGACTGTGACCCAGGGACCACTCCTCGGTTTACTCTCTACTTCGGGGGCATAGTAGCCAAGGGCAAACACACACTAGCAATTCAGTAGATGTTTGTTGAGTGAGTAGAAAGAGAGGCTTATTATTTTAAGATACCATGATAAATATGTATTTACTTTAAAATGTTATTTATAAATATGTGTTTTCATCAATCATGTATGAGAAAGACTTAAAAAAGGACTTTTCTGAAGTCCTTTTGATTCTCACACTTAATTATTCTCAAACAAACTGTAGCTATTAAAAGGCACAAGTGTCTAGGTCATGACTCCATGGTAATTATTTGACCAGTCACCTTATCAAAGCTATCTGAAAGATTGTTAACTTGTTGAGATGTAGTGACGTTATTGTTAAATAAATTTTTAAGAAATCTTATTTAACTGGTAAACAAATAACTAGCAACAGTTGTGATGAAGCATCCTTATGGTACACAGTGTATAACACACCACTTCTGTGTTAACGAATTCAAGGGAAGGCAACGCCACTATTAGTAATAGCTTTTTATTCGGAGTCCTCATTTTCCAGATAGGTCACATTAAACACAGCCATTAAACAATAGCGTTGAGATAAATCCATACAATGTATGCTGCTTTTGTTGTTGTTGTCCTTGTTCACCAATTGCTTGGTGCAGCTAAGAACCTTATGGAGTGATGGGGTTGATACATGGGAATAGCCGACCTGCAAAACACTGGGGCCAGGAAAGTCAGACTTTAATCAGGTCTCATTCAATTATGTTTCAAATCAACACATCTTGATAGCCAAAACTCTCATTTGAATTAATGCTGTGATAAATGCTGTCTGTTGTCAAAAGAATATAATTAGACCAGAATGAGTGGGCATATATTATGCCAGACCTCAGTCTACTTGTTGACCTCAGCAACTTCTACTCCATTAGGCAACAAACAGCTTTTAACTTAGTTCAAATAAAGCATACTGCTCTATTACTACATGACATTTTTTTATGGTGTCATTTTTTTATATCGAGCACTGCCTATATACTTTAAAGGGAAATCATGTTTTACAAGATCTCGGGAAAATGAAACAAAGTCAATTTCCCAACCAGGAATTCAATTAATTCATGGGGGTGGTGAGCCAATCCTTGTATGTTGCCTGCAATAAGGATAAGTATGTAAGGTTAAGAAATAATATGAAAGCATTCTTTAAAATTGCATGATATGTCTCTTTAATGTTTACTTTGGTATAGGTATAACTAACACTGATTCTCACTACTTTTAACTTTGATGAAAAGATCTTTCATTAACATTTAATGAAAAGATTGTTGTTACTGATTGTTTTTAGTTCACCAGTGAATAGTTTTTAGAACTTTTTGACTTTCTTACAAAAATTTCTATAAATTCTTATTCTGTGCTTGACTTCAGTTACTGAAGGACCTAAAAGACAAAGTATTATCAAATTATTCTTTTTTGAATGTGTGGGATTTTTTGAGGGGTTAGTATTTGAAGGATGTGAATTAAGACCATTTTTCCATATTCTGAATCATGCCAAAACTGCTTGAAATATCACTGTTTGATCATGCATCAGCCCTCAGAGCAAGTTGCTCTCTACAGGGGTGATTTTGGCATCTCATAGACTTCCACGGAAGCCAAGCACCAGAGGTCTGTGATAAAGGCAGTCGTCAGCCAAATGAATAAAGGCGAGATTCCCTCAACTCAACTATAAAAGCTCAGAGTCCTGACTGCTGAATTACCACCAACTTGTAAATAAATAATCACTACTAAGTACAGGTAATGTGTTAAACAGCTAACGCTAGTAAATCACCGGTGACAGAGAGCCTAAAGGTAAATCCCTCACACATTGGCACACCAATTCTTAAAATCTTAGAGTGTTTTAATGTCTTCAGAAACATATAATAAATTGAACAATTGGTTACTCAGCGTTAAGAATGTTTTAAAAATAAAGCCTACTCTCTTTGTTGATTTCATTTACATACTGCCTTAGATTGTACTACGTGGCTATCTGTCTAGTCAGAGAGAGGAAATACTTGGTAGGACTAAATGGAAATTAGTTTTCCATCAAATTTCAGCTATCAAGCTAAATCAACCTGTAGTCTCCTGGCAAAAAAATAACATCATATAACAGAGACAACACATTTCAGATACATAAATTGTCCAAAATATAGAGAGTCAATTAGGTTTCACGTGTACAAGATCCCTTCTTTTCTAATTTAAACATTTATGAGTAATAAAAACCAAGAGTAGAGCTTTGGAAAGGCTGTTACTAGGAACCAAATACAGTTCTCGAGAGAATAAGGCTGATGGGAGTAGTCCACTCTTCCCTTTCAGAGCTGTTTTGCAAACGAGGTACAGTCTAAAATCTTGACGGCATTTGACAGAAATATTTTCAGTTGAATTTTTTGAGGTTTAAAATTACAAAACTTAATTCAGTTCAATGTTTGTTTTTGCTTTTGCTTTTGTTTTTAATATAATGATTTTATGACATTTATGCTGTTTCTACACTGGCTTGGTGGCCAGAAAGGAAGGCACAGAATTCTCCACCAGTTTGCAAATAACGCATTTTTCTGCTCCAGTGCACAAACAGCCTTTATTTAACTCAGCACCACATTTTCTAAGGTATGGGCTGGAAACTGTTTGTCATGAAGCTGTAAAATGCCAAAAATTTTAAACGCTGAAGGAAAATGTCAATCAAGGCATTTTCCCATCTGCTGCTACTTCTGCAAGTGCTAATTTTGTTTTTCCCAATTCCTGAAATTTGAGGTTTCCTAGCCTCATATGGAAGTAAGTTTGAAACTTGCTAAATGTCACAAGAAAAGGTGTAACCAGATGAAGGAAGAGAAGGTGTATTGTTCTCAAAGGACACCAACAAAAAGAGGCAGAAGAGTATTGAGAAAAAGGAAAAACATTTTGTTAAGACCCAGACCTCTTAAAACACACTACACAACGCAAGGAACCAGTGCTGGTACCACACATGCATTAAAGCATTTCTCATGGTTTTGGAATATAATGGGAACACACATCTTGAGCCACTTAAGAAACTTTTGAGAAACCAATCAACGTTATGATATCTACATAGGCAGAAGCTGGATGTTATTGAAAAAACGTGAACAAGTTTCAGGTATCGGTACAAATGTAACTCTTGTGATTTAGCGTGACTTTAATAAAAGCTTCTACAAGGACTTGCACATAACCATGACTGACAGATGTCTTTTTTGACCTTTCAGTTAGCTCCATTGGCTCACTCAAACACATTTTGAACAGATTATGTACTGTAGTACTTGGTAGACTATACATTAAACAAGAGACTCTGCTCTGAGGCACTGCTTCCCACACTCCATGGGGAAAAGGAAGCAGGAAAAAACAAAACTCATAGAGTTCGACAGCTACCGAGGCAACACTTGCCATTTACAATATAAGCCCAAATATTTTTGCAACACAACTATATATTAATTTAATAAAATACACAATATAGCTCTTATACACTCAACAATTTGGCTCATATGCACTGAATCTGCAATAAATCAATAAAAATATGTCATTTGATGTAAACACATTGAATCTTCTTACATTTGCACATTTAAATGGTCATGTGATTGGTATATGCCTAAGCCAGTTTCACTTTCCTGAGCTATTTTAGTGTCCACAAATGAAAAAAATGTATTAATTATGTTAATTTCCTCTGCATATCATTCAATGGTAACTATTTTTCAGGTCAAATTTAAAACATATCCATCATTATTTATTTGTTTGTTGGACACTAAAACGCTGAAGAGGCATTTTAAACCTTTTAAAATTTCTTCTCCATTAATGAAGTGAATTAGTCTATGTGTGTGCAGGACAAATGGACTATATCTTTTTACATTTAACTTTTATACGACATGAAGTGTCTTACAAATGACCAAGTTTTTTTTTTTTTCGACTAATGATATGGAACGTTCTTTGTGTTTGTATGTGTGGCAGGTAACTTTATACAGAAATGTTTACCACAAATATGTGTTAATGTTTGGTGTAGCTTGGACTACTGCAAGGTCTTTTCGGGACTTTAAGTAGAAGCCTGTGGTGACTGCTAGAAATCCACCACAGATCACAAATTCTGACCCTGCTTTGTATGGGGTTTATAGGTAAACAGTTAAGTCAGCATAAATCACGGAGGACAGTCTTAAGAGTGTTCAGAAATACTTCAATTCTCACACTGCATACCTTCCTAACAGATTGTCAAAAGGTAACTCGCTTCCTCATCCTCCTTTTTCTTCTTTCTTTTCTCTTCTCTCTTTTTTCTTTTCTCTTTCGGCATCGTTAATTCTGTCCTAATATAAGTTTGGTCAAAACAAAACCATTGTTATCTCTGAAAAAGAAACAGCAGTGAAAAGAACATACTTGTGGGCACTTCAGATGTTCACTAAAAGCCTTAAAGCAGCATTGGTCTTTCTTCATCCCTGTAAAATGGGTTGTCACCAGGAGGGATCATTTTTAAATCAACAGAAGAGACAAGAAAATGCCAATGCTTTTTTTTTTTTTTTTCACTTTCTCACAGCCACAGGGTCATTTCCCCGGCAGTCCTGCAAAAGCTTATCAATTTCTCTCACGACTTCCTCCGCATCCACTGATTCTCTGCCCAGATCCCTGGTGGGGTGGTCGAGCTGCTCAAGAACAGCACCCATCTCGCTGGAATCCCGGCTGGCTCTAGAATGCACATCTGCAAAAACCCTTGCCATCTGATCGGAAGCCATGAATGGAGGGTCTCTTGGTTGCTTACTGGGTGACAGATACTGACTGTCAGTGGGCAAGTATTGGCCACTTGCTTCGGCCAGGGCTCCTGGTTTTGCTTCACAACCATCCAGAGAGCCTTTTGTTGAGGTGCAAGGCTCGACGCATGCCTTGGTTGGGCTGCTTGATGCTGAGGGGACCTCTTGGAGGAGAGGGCTCAGGGCACGTTTGGCTTTTAAATAAGGTTTAACATTGGCAATGAGAATAGTGTGCTCTCGCTTGTCTTTTCCAAATGTACAAAAAGTCTTTTTCCCAGTGGGATTCACAGTTTCGTAAGTCTCAGTCTCAACATTAGCTTCAACTGTGGGTACAAAGAGATTTGTGCGGTAATCTGCATTTTCAGCCTGATTGGCTGCAGGGAACTGTGGCATCCAACACCTGTCAGAATGACCAAGCACTCGGCATTCATCTGTGCAATTAACACACTCTTCTGGTTCTGCAAAACAAAAAAAGAAAACAGCAAATCCAATCATTAGGGTTGCTTTTAAATTTCTACTGAGGCTGTGATCAGCTCTCAGTGGGCTTGTTTGACCTCTGGTCTCTTAATTAAAAAGGGAAAGAAAACAATAATTAAAACATTTCAGGATGGTTGCATAAACCTGCTGGTTGAGACAATGGTTTTATTTAAGTCTTTTCTCTAGATATTAATGAATTCCCATAGCCTGGGAAGAAGTAAAAAGTGGCCATTGGAGAATCATTCTCAGTAGAATAGAACATCACTGTAAACTAATCTCCTGGGGATATCAGTTAGTCTTTGTTCTGTATAACCCATCCTGGAAACAGGGAACTTCAAAAAGGATTACCAGGATTAATTTTTCAAATCAAATAATGGGGTAAAAACTAGATCGCATACTTCCAAGTCCTAAGCCGCTGCTTTTTTTTTTTTCCATGTTTTATCCCTGTTTTGCTTGTAATTGTTATTTTGGTGACAGTCATGATATAAAAGGTTTCCCTTAAAAGCCTACTTTTCCTACTGAGAGGAGAAAATGGAATTTTCTATCAGAATGTGTTATGAATAAACTTGTCAAAAAAGTGCACATTCTTATTTTATTAGATATGGGTATAGATCATATAATCAGCTTTCTTCACTCCAGCTTTTTGTTTTTGGTGTAAGTAGGTGAAAATGGATTTAGTCAACAGATATAGTTCAGATGAATGACATCTCATGATTTCCTATTTTAAAGGATAATGTTTTCTGTGAGAATGTTTACTTCTCTCTTTTGCCTATAGGCATAGAGAGAATCTAAATAAAGCATTCTTTAATGATCCCTATTTCAAAGATGCTGAATAGAAAATATGAAAGAAAATTCCTTCATTATGACAACAGCTGCATAATTCCACCATCCCAATATTTTAAACTATAACTTTGAACTACATCTTCCCACTTGTCCCCTTCATCTACAAATGATTGTTTCCCTTTCTGTTTAATGGTTCTTTTTAAATCGGGGACTTTTTTTTTTTTCCAGGAGAGGATATTTACAATTCACTTCTGTGTGTTGGGAATAGAATTCCCTACACATTTAGGAACACTTGGGATAGCCATTTAATTGATGTGAGAGGATCCCTACAAATTCATAGTGTCCTGTGCAGGGCACCCCCCCCCCCCAAATGCATGAGAGGTATTTAAAAGAGAAGGCACTGAATTTAACAGCACTGGTAAATTTATACAGTTACTTTGTAAAGTCATACGTAAAATCTTAGTTCATATTTAAAACACATAAATAATTCCTTATCCAAAAAAGGAACAAAAAATAAACCACAACTTGATTTATTTCAAAAGGTTTTAGAATAAAATAATTTCTTATGAGATTAAATTTTTTTAGAAAGGAGTCAGAATGGTGTCTCGACAGAACAAAAATACTGTGGTATTTCATCCCATGTGTCATTCATACCTGTGAAATGTTAAAAATGATTTCAAGTAGCTTGCCTCTATTTTAATTTTGTCATGTTTTCAAAAATATATTTACAGATGAATGAATGAAATATGTTCAGCTTATTATACACTACAGGTAAGAATGGTGAAAGGCAGTCTCAAACTGAACTCAAATACTCACACCCCAGAGACTCAAATACTATCTGTGTCTTGGAAGACTGTTAGGCAGATGGACATAAAGAGCAGCAGAAAAATCTAGACTTAGAAATTTTCTTGGAAGACTTCCTATATGGATTTAAAGTCAAGGAGACATTTAAAAAACAAACAGATATCAGAAAATTTTAACATCAGGTATTTGTCTTCTCTACCTATTCTGAATGGGAATCATAAATATAACCTCTACAACTCTGTCAGTCTGTGTTAGAAAAGAAATATGTATCATTTCATTCAACCAATTTTATCCTCTAAAAATACAGTAGAAAATTTCACTATCTGTTTCATTTGATAATACTTCTGTGTCTTTTAGAGTCACAACTTTTTTTTTATTTAAGCTTTTGTATTTAAACATATAATGTAACCCCACCACCCTCTCCCAACCCCTCTCCCTCCCCACCCCCCTCAGTTTGTTTTATGACATTAAGAGTCTCTTTTGGTTTGTCTCCCTCCCGATCCCATCTTGTTTCATTTTTTCTTTTCCTACCACCTTAACCCCCACCCCCGTTGCATCTCCACTTCCTCATATCAGGGAGATCAA